>JACXGI010007231.1:0-20976 GCA_016801175.1 Esox masquinongy
TGTGTGTGTGTGTGTGTGTGTGTGTGAGCCTTTATTTGAGTCTGTCACCACGCTGAGCCTGTCACCACGCTGGCTCCTCCTTTGTTCCCGGGGAGTTTTAGCTGAGTGACACCCATCAGGTTCCCAGACTCTGGATTCAACCTGGGCTCCTGCCACCAACCACGACTCCCTCCCTCGATATCAGCTCCTGTCCCTGGGAGACCGGGGCGGCTCAGTCCGCCGTCACTCTGCTGTCCCAGCTGTCACCCAACGGCGTGTCTTCTCATCCAGCCGCTGCGCACTGTCCCCGCGGTGACACGTCTAAGCTCTAACGCACACTGCTGGACACGCTGAGGGAAAGGGGGTCCGTATCCACGAGTCCTTAGCGTACCGGTTAAAAGGTCGAATACTCTACGCTTGGAGTCGATGAAGACAGCAGCGGAAAGCTGGTAAACCCAGTGCTTGCTACACTGTTTCCATGCACGTGGCCAGATGAGGCCTGTTCTTCTCCACTTCCGCCTTGTGCAGTGTACCCTTTGAAAAGTCAATACATCACCACCGGAATGAGGGAAACAATATGTTAGGACTTTAAGGGGGCTATGGGGATATTGGGGTTTGTGTTTACACGTATTAGTGGTTGTTTTTGTATTTTTTAGTGTGTGTGTGTGTGTATCAGCGTGTGTAGGTGTGTGTGTGTTTGTGTGTATTGGTATGTGTGTGTCGAGGGGTAGTACATTTAACTCCCTGTTGTGGAAATCACTAAATGGGAAAGGCACAGAGACTGTAGATTCTTTTCACAAGTAAAGCTTTATTCAAGATTTGCAAACCTGGAAGAGTTAACAACAACACTTTCAGCAGAGTCAGTTCAAAAGCTCTCCGTTGAAGGTTGAGCTCCGGCCTATATACATTCAGTACAGCCCACTGTGTCCCCCTCCTATGCATGGTTAGTCTACATGTCTCATCAGCTTCTCTGCAAACTTTGGCTTAGAAAGATAACAAGACCTTTACAGCCCTTGAGAAGTTTAACCAAAACTATAGCTATCTGTTGTAGGCACATCCTGTACAAGTGAGCAGAGCCGAAACACATAATGGCCTTACTGAATGACTGGATTATACTTAGTATAAGCAATATGATATTAATGTACTATGGAATAAGAAAATTTCTACCACATCCCTGAGTCTTAAAGCTGAGTGGATAAAGCCATAGCAGCAGGCTGGGACAGGCTCTTTAAGGAGCCCCTCTGGTTCAATCATCATTGAAGCACTTTGAAGGGTGACCCCTGTGTCTGGGAAAATGAGACACAGGGTCCATGCATGCTTCATCTAACACACACACCCACACACAAACACACACACACACACACACACACACACACACACACACACACACACACACCCGTTTGTTTTTCTACCCTTGCGGAGACCGGAAACCCAGAAACCCATGTTGCCTATCCTCTAATACTAACCTAACAATAACCCCCCCATAACCTAACCTGTAACACCTAAAGGTAATAGTAATCCAAATTCTAACAGTGCCTAATGGTACATTATGCCCAAAAACCCAATCCCTATAATCATATATATATATATATATATATATATATATCTCCCTTTGTACAAATCTTCCCGAACATGTGAGGCTTTTAGAATCATTAAAGCAACGTTAAAGGGAAGGTTTAGGGAATGTTGAAGGGAGGGTTTAGGGAATGTTGAAGGGAGGGTTTAGGAAACGTTAAAGGGAGGGTTTAGGCAACATTAGAGGGAGATTTTAGACAGCCAGGTCAGATGATGTGAGGTGACACTGATCCAGAGGGGAATTTAAGTAAACAACCTTCAGATGCCCCCTGATACCCACTGCAGCACCAGGAAGTCAATCCGGCTAGATGTTAGACACTAAGCATGCTATAGTCTTGGCACAGTCAACGGATAATGGTGACTAATGCTTGAGTGCCAAACCAAGACGGTCTGGCTCGGGACTCTGAACACTGACCACAACCAAATCCTACTCCTTATTAAACTGTGGCCCCAGACATTGTTTCAATACCGCTACAACCTTGTGTATAGCAATTTTATTTACATTCGTTAAGGTCATTCCCGTAATTTGTACATTTTATACGCCTTTGTTAAATCTTCCCGTCTCTTTCCATCTCTTTGTATGTTATCTCTTCCTTTCTCCCCCTCTGCATGGTTGGAAAGTTAGTAGTTATTTCATTGTTAGTCTACACCTGTTGTTTTCCAAGCATGTTACCAAATAAAATGGGATTTTATTTGCTATGTTCCAATGAGCTCTGTTCTGTCTCTGGGTCCAGAAAGTAAAGCAATACATCATGTTTTAACACATATGGATAGCTCTCGTGTATCCCCGTAGCCAAGTAGAGGTGTTTCTGCTGTCTGACATTTTGGGCCAATAGTTTTCAAAACAATAGTTGCAGAAACCATGCATCAATATATTCAAACATTTGTATTGAATTTGGGGATATTTTCAATACTCCACTTTTAATGTGTCTTGTTTGCGCACATAAAACCATGGAACGAGTCTGCTGTTGAAAACGTTAAGTGCATGGTACTATTTAAAGGCATTTAGTGGTTTGTGGAAACCGACTCCAAATTGCTAAACATTTGGACCGCAACGCGCCTCACTCAACAAACGTGTTTCCAGATCGGGTTTTATAGTGTTAGTTGACGAGCGCCGTCTTTTATTTGCTTTGCTCCATTGATTCACTTCTTGGCCATTTTTCGAAGTACATTCCACTTGTTAATTCGCTGACATCATCTCTCACGATCAATGTGGCGTTATTTCTGTATCTGTGATGAGCTGGATCGAACAACTGCAAAAAAAAGAGCACTGTGCAATAAGGAGAACAAAAGTTTAATCTGAAGTTGTGAATGACAATATTGATTTGCCTTTTGTTTGAACGGAATAGCACCTGGGCGAAGGAAATTGAGACTATAACTGTCAAAACACACAGATAGGCTTTGTGTTCTAACTCCTTTCCACTCCCTTCTCTTCTCTCTCTTTCCCTCTCCGTCTCTCAGGCTTGGGGAGTACAGCGGCATCGTGATAATGGGTAATGGTTGTGTTAATGTGTGATTGGGTTGAGAGTGCAAACGTCAGTAACAGTGACATGTTATGCTGCCTTTCCATTGGCCAAGCAAAGCCGAGCCACAGCTGACATGCACAATCTACGTCAACCTAAACACCCTCTTTAACCTGAATCCCAAAACATACCCAGCAAGAAGGTGCCCGGGCCTTAAGACATATTCATCTCCCTCTAACAGCATCCCACCATCACTGAGCAGGTAGCAGTGAGCCTTTACTCCAGACTCAGCCTCTCTGGCAGATTCTTGCCTGTATCTCCTGTACCAGGAGACCCGTCCATCACACCGATTGGCTGTACAGTAGCTAACTTTAGAGGGCCTCGTGGACACATTAGGACCCATTTGCATGGTGATAACACAGACAGGAGCTTCTAAGGAGCACTCGGCCAAAGACTCAATGGAGCTCGCAAAAATAAATAGGCAGGGGTTTCTTGTGCTGAATGCTGGAGCAATACGGATAAATACCAGTAGACCTTAAGAAGTAGACACAGGACTGAGGATGAACCTGGTTTGTCAGTGATTTAGTGGCTTGGAATCTCCCAGTGAATCTCACAGGCATTTATGGATGCAAGGCAGGAGGCCAGTGACCCCTCGCAAAGTCACCCCCCTGTGTCACTTTATAAATGAATATTAACACACACACAAACACACACACAAAGTCTTGCTTTACCTCTTTTCCTTTGAGCTACAATTAAGGGCCTTGGCTCTGAATAACAAAAAGAAGACCCTTCCAACTCAGGTTGGCCCCAGGTGTTGTTTGGGCTTGGGGACATCAAAGGCATTTCTTTACCTTTCTGAGCTCCTCTCTGCTCAGGTAGTAATCCTAAAGCATAATCTCCTTTAAACTGTAAAACACATTAGACTGACACCCTAAATCCACAAAGAGAGAGAGAGAGAGAGAGAGAGAGAGAGAGAGAGAGAGAGATAAGGAGGGAGAGGAAGAGGGAGATGGACAGGGAAGGAGAGAGAGTGAGGGGGAAAGAGAGTTTGGACAAAAGAGAGTGAAAGAGATATCATGACCTCTTTAGAGAACAAATAGTTGACCTTACAGAAGGGCTGTATGTTTAGCAGAAAGGAGATCATGTGTAGTTCAAGTTGTTTTTTCATTTCACATTTCCTGCATGTAACCTATTTAGCAAGGGCCATAGGGGTTGATTCCAAGCTGATATTTGAAACAATAACAAAACATGGACAAACCAGCAGACAAACAAACAAACACAATCTGTGACATCAAAATAATTAATAAGAAGACATTTAATCTCTAAAAGGATCAACAACTACAATGGATCTAAGAAGAGACTCTAAAAGTCTTAACACATATACAACGCAAAGTATTTTCGCACACATATTAGTTGAAAGTTTTACTTGAGGTCCCTGGCATGAAATGGTTGAGTAGCTCCTGTGGTCTCCAGAACATGATACCATGGCCCAGGGAACCACACTCACGGGCCTTTACACTGGGCCTTTACACTGGGCAACAATCCCATTTACATTTCTGTTATCCTACTGGCCTCAGGTCACTGGCACATTACGCACCAGAGAAGACAGAAATGTGCACATGGTGGAGAGAGAGAGAGAAAGAAAAGGGGAGAGAGAAAGTGAGAGGGAGAGTGAGAGAGGGAGCTCGAGAGAGAGAAAGACAGGGAGAGAGAGACTGACATTAAGAGAGAGAGGGGGAGAGAGCAGAAGAGAGGGAGAAAGAGAAGAGAGTAGGAGAGAAAGAGGAAGAGGTAGAGAAATACTCTGTCCATCCTTTTCTCCTTCTACCACTTAGTTCATTACAGGATTGACTTCTGTTTTTCAGTGACCCTCTTTAGTTTGGCCTGCTGACCTCAGGTGACCTTTGTCCAACCCTGGTAAGAGGTGTTTGGAGGACTGATGTTAGTGATGTTTCTGTCAGCCAGTGCAACAGACCAGATCAATGATGATATGTGGATTACATCCTGGCTTGTCCTCTGCTACTGATTTCATAGTAACTACGGGTCAATGCACCCTCCTACACAAAGTTTTAAAATATTTCAGTTTCTTTCTATCACACACAGTAACACACACAGTCGCACACATACCCTCACACACAAATGCATACAGATGTAACCCAACGCTCGCAAGCACACTACCCAGGCTCACCACACACACTAGCCCCGGCCACACGTGTTAATCCCACACACCGTGTTCAACTTTCTCAAAGCCATAAATTATCTAGGTGTGGAAATTATTCAATTGCTCCAGCTGCCTCCTGCTCCCCTTGCTTCTCTTTTGACCAGCCAGGAAGCCAAGGCATATCACAGTCAATTCCATAAGCTAAATTGGGTTGTAAAGTGGCGTGCTGAAGGTCAGGGCAGCAGTGCTTTGACTTCCATCTAAGCGTGAAGCACTTACCCTCTTGCCCCTCGGAAGCAGCTAGCGACGGGCAGGCAGTCAGGACGACCATTCTGAGCTCTCTGTGCCATCGCTTGGCACAATAACTTTCCCAAACTCTACAATCACTCAGAGCACAGCTAAAGAGAGAAAAAAATGGGACAGATGGAGAAAGTCTGAAAGACAGGGGGAGAGGACTGAAAAAGAGAGTGAGGGGAAAGACAGAGAAAGACAGACACAGAGAGAGGGAGAGAATGAGAGAAACAGGCAAAAAAGAGAGAGGGAAAGAGCAGAGAGATGGAGGAGACAGAGAGGGAGGGAGGCAGGAAGGGAGAGAAGGAGGGAGGAATGAGTCCTGTTTACGTCAGTGTTTCTGATTAAACCAGGAGTATTTTATTTAATGAGCATGACGCAGGCAAGGTGTTCTCGTAAATCATCACATGGTTTACAAACTCAATAAGTAAGGGCTTCCTGCTATAACCAGGCAGCACACATCTACATTATTAACCAAGCCGGAGGCCCCGTGAGGAACAACTTTGATGATGTTACAGGGGAGAGGACAACGTGCTTTCTCAGCAAAAGATTATGGACCCCTAATTATCCAGCCTCAGAGAGAGAGAGACAGAGAGAGATAAAGAAAGGGAAAGAGTCATAGAGAGAGGGAAAGGAGAGAAAGAGTAAGAAGCGAAAGAAAGAGAGAGAGAAAGGAAAGTGTGTGTGTGTGTGTAAAGGGGGGGTGAAAATTATCTAAATAAATTTGTCAAATTTCCTTCACTCTTTTTTTCAAACACACTACTGGACTGAAATATCATTGATATGGGAGGAGCTACGGGAGCTGTTTGAACCAGTCACTGGAGAGTAATAGGTTGTGCAATATACAGTCCGTTAAAAGTCATTGACAGAATAGGAAGTGGGGTTGAATGATAAGAAAGGAAGTGGGGTGTTATGAGACGAATATGGCAAAGGGTGAAGTTTATGTATGTTTCTGTGAGTGTGTGTGTGTGTGTGTGTGTGTGGAGATGAATGTGGTAAATGAGAAGTGTGTGCATACAAATGGCCAACTGCGCTGGGACTGAGATCACAGAAGTAACAAGTAAGTCCTCTGCCAACTTTTTTTCCCCTCACAGGATACATTTGTCTCAGGGCAATACTACATTTTTACATCCAAATTCATCAAGATACTTCGATAACAGCTGATGCAGCACTACTTGTGGCAGAAAAAGCAAGAAGTCAAGGAAAACTATGATAATGTGTTGGCACCGATGTGATAATTTAACTTAAACTAATAACAACAACACAACTTCTGATGAGACATCAGAGAGCCTCAGAAATAAAGAACACACTACTTATAATAATAACTTTATTTGTACAGCGCTTTTCTAGGACAAGTACAAAAAGTGCTTTACACACAATAAAAGTAAAAATAGAAATACATTAAAATAATAAAAAAATATATAAAAACAAAAATTATTTTAAAAAAATAAAGGAAGTAAAAAGAATAAACAAAATATAAAATCACAATGATAAAATATTCATAGAAGCCATCTTATAAAATTAGTTTTAGGTAAGATTTAAACTTGTGCACAAGCAAAGAAATCTATTTGTAAAACAGGAACCTGTTAGATTGTTTCCTATCAAGGGTAACATGATATGTATCCAAAATGTATGATTTGAGTTCTACACATACAGTGAGGGAAAAAATTATTTGATCCCTGCTGATTTTGTACATTTGCCCACTGACAAATAAATGATCAGTCTATAATTTTAATGGTAGGTTTATTTGAACAGTGAGAGACAGAATAACAAAAAAATCCAGAAAAACATATGTCAAAAGTGTTGATTGATTTGCATTTTAATGAGTGAAATAAGTATTTGATCCCCTCTCAATCAGAAAGATTTCTGGCTCCCAGGTGTCTTTTATACAGGTAATGAGCTGAGATTAGGAGCACATTCTTAAAGGGAGTGCTCCTAATTTCAGCTTGTTACCTGTATAAAAGACACCTGTCCAAAGAAGCAATCAATCAATCAGATTCCAAACTCTCCACCATGGCCAAGACCAAAGAACTGTCCAAGAATGTCAGGGACAAGATTGTAGACCTACACAAAGCTGGAATGGGCTACAAGACCATCGCCAAGCAGCTTGGTCAGATGGTGACAACAGTTGGTGCGATTATTCGCAAATGGACGAAACTCAAAAGAACTGTCAATCTCCCTCGGCCTGGGGCTCCATGCACGATCTCACCTCGTGGAGTTGCAATGATCATGAGAATGGTGAGGAATCAGCCCAGAACTACACGGGAGGATCTTGTCAATGATCTCAAGGCAGCTGGGACCATAGTCAATTGGTAACACACTACGCCGTGAAGGACTGAAATCCTGCAGCGCCCGCAAGGTCCCCCTGCTCAAGAAACCACATGTACAGTGGATATAAAAAGTCTACACACCCCTGTTAAAATGCCAGGTTCTTGTGATGTAAAAGAATGAGACAAAGATAAATCATGTCAGAACTTTTTCCACCTTTAACGTGACCTATAACGTGAACAATTCAATTGAAAAACAAACTGAAATCTTTGAGGGGGAAAAATAAAAAACAAAAAACTCACAATAACCTGGTAAGTGGGGAAAATGCTTAAAGCCACTGACACAGAACATTATGAAACACTTCAAATTCTTGCAGACTTTCTATAGGGACCATAGGAGTATATACAGTACATTACATTGATACAAACTGTATTCAGAAATGTATGAGACAAATCCATTAGTTTACCGCGTTACACCATCTCTCTTGGAACAAATAGGTCCCATGTAGCATGGCATTGCAATGCCCGGGTTGTTGGATGATTCCCACGGGAAACCAGGAAGAAAAAAGAAAAAAAAAAACGTATGTAGTCACTCAAGACATTCTGAATGACAGTATCTGCTGAATTACAGAAATGCCAGTGTAAAATGTTATAGAAACAGGAGTTCCTGAGGCCCAGTTAGTTTAGGATGTTAGTACATACAGTACTCTGTAAACTCCATTGCCAACAATAGCCATATCCCTGGTGAGAACGAGGTAAAGAAGAACAGTAATTTCCCCAGTGCAAATTTGCTCCAAATTCAAATAAAAAAAAACTTCTCCCTGGTGAAATCGCTTCAAAATCTGACATAGCAAGTCAAATGAATTTGTCATTGAAAAAAGACTGACTGTAGATCCAACAGTTCCTAATCCTACACCTGAGGTCCTTGTAATGTAAAGGGCTGTCCCATAGATGATCTGATTTAAGGTCCTTGTAATGTACAGGGCTGTCCTATAAATGATCTGATCTAAGGTCCTTGTAATGTAAAGGGCTGTCCTATAGATGATCTGATCTAAAGTCCTTGTAATGTAAAGGGCTGTCCTATAGACGATCTGATCTAAGGTCCTTGTATTGTAAAGGGATGTCCTATAGATGATCTTATCTAAGGTCCTTGTAATGTAAAGGGCTGTCCTATAGATGATCTGATCTTGTTCCAATGCTGTTTTCTCTTTATACGGTTACAAAGCGGAAGATGTTCGTTCCCTCTGAAAACCCTGTTTATCCTAAGAGGCTAAACAAATTAGGTCCCAGCTGCCTCAACAGCGATGTGACAGAACGGGTGAATGTGATACATAGGCTGAGGAAGACACAGAGGCCTGTCTTATGAAAATGTTAGCCCAGCTTGCCACTTCAGAAGCATTTACTTTGGCACTGCAACAAGTGGTGGGAATGGCTGAAAATTAGAAGAATCCCGAAAAATGTCTGAGAAGTGTCTGTTAAGGCTAATGACCCAGATTCTTTGTACACACACACACACACACACACACACACACACACACACACAAAGACAGACAGACATACACACACACAAACACAGAAGGACAGACACACAAGCACACAGAAACACACCATCAAGCAGTCAAACACAGAAACACACGCAAACAAGAATTCAGTCAAGCACTAAAACAAGCACACTCTCTCTTTCTCACACACACACACACGCACGCACGCACGCACGCACCCTTTGACAAATAGGCAGATTTGTTGTTTACTCTCTTCCCCCACCTCTGCTCTAGCCAAAAACCCTACTAACATCTCAGCTCATTTTCACCGCATGGAGGAACCAAACAAACAAGGCCTCGCTGCACACATCATAGAAGCATGCCCCTTTAACCCTCCCATGTGTGAAACGCCAGGGAGAGCCAGGCTCCCTCCACTACGCACTGACAATGGGCCATAATTATCCTGCTCTGGGTGAAAATGTACGTAAGATGCTGCGTGCATTCAAACTGTCCCGCCTGTCTACTCACACCAGTCCCAGGAGGCTGTAATGGTAGCTAGCCAGGTAGCTAGCCTGATAGCTAGCCTCATTGGTCCGACAGCAGGAGGGATTCAGTGATGTTAACAACAGAGATGTGTTCTCATTCATCTCGCGTCACAGACAAGCATGTCATCGAGTCAGAGGATGTCCCCCCATCCCGTCTTGAGCCTTGGCACGAAGAGTCACAGAAACACTGCCTCACACTGTCACCGCTTCCCCAAAAAGATGGTTTCCCCCCGAGGGGCTCGATGCCACCCCTGTCGTAAACATTCCACAAGTTTGGTTTGCGAGCCGTCTCTTTCTCTGATTCTGTCGCTGGCAGGCCAGAAACTGCAAACGTCAATTTCCCTCTGGTTATCAACTTGAGGTGTGATGGATTTAGGGTAGACGCGTTTGTTTGTTTTATTGCAATCCAAGTCAGGAGGCTCCATTTCAAGCTGGTAGAGGAGAATTTACATTCAACACATTCATCACTTCAGGTAATAATGACAAATAGGATGTACTGAGGGACCGCTGAAAGGAGACATTTTCAAAAGCAAACTTGGAGTCTCTTGACAGCTAAACACTGAACATAACCTCTCTAAATACATAAGCTAAAAAACATCTAATTCACCCACTGTGTATTCCCTCTCCCCCCTTAACCATTCTCCATCCACAATAAGTCATCTGTTGAGTGGCTGAAATGTGACCATGACACAGGCCCCCAAGTATGTGCTTCTGAAAGGAAGTGGTGTCATCGCTCCATCTAAAACTGTATCGGACCAAATCGAATTACATCGCTGGCGCCCTGGCACATTCAATTATCCCAAAATTCCCCCGAAATACCACTAAAGACGTGGTCCCCGGTCTTCACTGACTGAAGAGTAGCCAACTGTCAGGATAAAGGCAACGCTAACAAGACTAGCTAACAGAGAAAGTCGAGAGAGAGTTGGGAATCTGGATGAATGCAGCACGGTGACCACCGCCACTCTTCAAGCTGTCATTATGTGTCTCTGTTTCAAAGCAGGGATGCCCTGCAGCTGAGGATGTCGCTTTGGTAAGACTGAAATAAAGACACCATTTTTTCCAGTGTGGTTTCTGAGTCCATTATCTGATTAAGGCCAAAAAGAGCAATCTGAAGAAGCTAGCTAGCATAGAATTAGCATAAGTTATCATCGAGTAAAACACAAAATACCCGTCACAAAAATGTGTCCAAGCCCTCCCTGGGGTAAATATCAAACATCAACTTTTGATGGCTCGAGATGATGTATCGACTGACCGTTCAGCAGTCAAAGCGCTGTTCACTTGACACCTACAATTCCAACTTTTATATCTTTAACGGAGGAGAAAACTCCCACACCAGCTATAATTAGCTGTCCAAAAGGAACGTGAACGTTTCTCAGGCTGAGGTTCCTTATTGGTTTCCTGGACAGGCTGTAATGAATTACCCCGTGAGGGGTGCTGTTGCTGCCCCTGTCCTGCCCCCCCCCCTCCCGTCCCGGCAGACCGTACAGTGAGACAGACAGTGACACACAAATCTATCCCCTTCCAACGAGTGACAAAGCGATCTGCCTGGCTGGCTGGCCGCCCGACCTCAGTGATCAATAGTCATCAGTGACCTCGTCCAGTTACCCATCACTTTACCCAACGCTGTGATACACAGGCTGAGGTGGAGTGTGTTGGGATTGAGTGCGCCCAGCTGTGTGTGTGTGTGTGTGTGTGTGTGTGTTTGTGTGTGAGAGAGAGAGAGAGAGCGCGAGAAAGAGAGAAATAAAATGCGTATTGTAAGCATGAATTTTTATGACAAAGCCAGCAGGGTGTCAAAATACTAGAATCAATTGTTTTCCTGGGTCATTGATCAACTGTCACATACGCCAATCAAAATCCACAGTTTTAGTATGCATAACAAATGCTCTTATTTCCCCACGTTTTTTTATTTTATTTTCTAGATGTAGAGGGGTTGGGACAGATTTGTAGTGGAAACATTTCATCTTTTATGACCAGGCTGATCTTATGGGAATATGTATGTGATTCATAAGATACGTTAAGTTACCAAATTCACAAGATACTTTACATTACGTCAGGGTACACGCCAGCTGCTGGGGGCAGTGGTGAGCCCAGCAATACTTACATAGGGTGACTGTTGGGAAGGGCTTTGTGGACGGGGCTTGTGGACAGGACAGGAAGGGAAACAACCTGTCCTTCACGCCATTGGTTGCTTAATTTATTAACCATAGCCCGAACCTTAACCCCAGTAATGTATAACCTAACCTAGACCCTTAACCTAACCTTTTCCTTTCCTAACCTTAACCCAGGACATTAGCATTGTTAGCACATTGTAATGCACCACAATGTAATGGAACACATCATACGAATTCTGTTGTCAAAGAGTTAGGTATAATGTATTACATATTCCCCAGGTTGTTATATCAGCCTTCATCGCAGGCTAAGAATGACCGTCATCACGGCAAAAGTTGTTGGCTTCTGAAAGTCACAGTTTGACCATAAAAGCCCTCAACACGAAAGCCAAAATAAACATAACACACAATTCAATCAACGGCTAAACGCTAATGAGACGTGAACGTGGCAAACACACTGTCATACACTCTGTGAGCTCCAGAAAAGGAAAAGGTGTTAATTGCTGCACTAATTACAGCATTATTGCATTGCACTTACAGCTGATTAGAATTTGAACAGGAGCACATTACAATGCTTGGCAGTGGCCCTGTTAACAGTTGCCAGACTGGCCCGGAACACATACAGTCCCATTCAAGCTCACTGTCTCTTATTGAATCCCCTACCAAGTCACACGGTTTCCTAATCTGGCTGCTCTCTGCACCAACTTATTTTAAATTCTCATAACGTGACCGCAGGTTGGCCATGCTCTTATTGCAATAACCCACCAACCAGCCTCTCTCCTTGCCTAATTGAAAAACATTAATTTTTCACTTGTCTCACAAGAAGCTAAAATGACAAGGCAGGTCAACGATTCTGCATGCCAGGGTGCTCAATGTGACTCTAAACAAGGTATCATGAAGGGTGATAAGTGATAGAAGTGATTCTTCTAGGATTTTCACATCACATTAACAGTTGGGCTACATGACATAATAGCAGAATAACATTTAACAACACAATTACAAAATGCCTCACTAAACATACAGTCATTTCTCCTATTCATTCTAGTAGCCTAGACTGTGCTCTCTGTGGGCCTAGAATGCCTAATACCCCAAATATTAATAATATGATGTTCTCATCTGGTCAGTCCAGAAGCCGCTGCTACCGTGTCCCTGCACGTTTGAAATGAACAGGAGGTGGTGTTTCCTCGTGCGGCGCTGCTGCATGGTGTATCATGGGAAAGATCCCGGCGACCGAGGCTTGACTGCCCCGTCTGGATCAAAATAAAAAAAAAAAACTGGTCTGAAGCACATAAACACATATGAACACACATAAACTCATGATATTAGTAAATGTGCACAAATAAATAAATTGTAAAAATGTATATCAGGAGTATCTTCACCACCCCCCCCCACAAAAAAAAAAACTTTAGTTGTGAAACGTTTCTTCAACAGATGCTAACAGAATTAAATATATTATGTCAAACAGATTTTCAAGTGTACAGAATTCCGGTCGGGTACTTCCTGTTCCATTCTGTTTGCTTCTGTTCAAGTAACGTTTCGTAACTAAACCGTTATTTATTTATTTTTTTGGCAGAATGAACACACTCCAGGTGCTAGCGAGTGACTGCCCCGATAGCTGTGAAATTACGAGTGAGATTTTCAGCCATTCATGCTGTCCCAGTGCAGTTGAGTGGCTGTCTCTGTTGACGAGCACTGCTCTGCGGTTCCTGGGAAAATCTGCATCTGTTACATGAGCCAGGCTTCTACAAAATGTCTTGTAGACAATGTGGCAGGCAGACTCGTTCTTCCTGCTCTGTGTCTGGTAGCTGCAGAGAATCCTTGTTACTCACAGACCTCATGTATATAGGCTGATACTGATACTGCAGAGACATCTGAACCATGGAAAATAACAAGGTCGTAGCCCACTGCAAATGCACCCTGCTCATCAAATAAAGCTGCACTTGTTTTCATATCTGACAACATGCACAAGTTAGGACGAGTCGGGCTTAACCACACACTCCGCAGGTAGACAGGCAGATGGCGAGACGGACGGACAGAAAGACAAGATTTTAATAATGACATTTGTTTCTATGAATTACACTGCCTGGAGGTCCAACTCTGAGGATCAGTGATGCCACCGTTAGTTACTGAAGTGTATGAAGATCCATGACACCAGGAGGCCGACCCCTCTTGCTCAGGTAGATGTGTCAAATGTGACATCCCGAAATGATCTACTAATACTAAATGAACATTATATCGCATTGAACTGAGTTGATTGCAGCACATGTCCAGGACATACACAGCCTAACAAGTCAATGTGGGTCTGTTTTTCTCATCAGGTTGTCATGGTACCAGGTTTCATAGAGTCATCGAGCTTCCCAGGAACATTACTGGTCGAGCCTCTCCGTCTATCCAGTTGACCATAAGCAACACCTTTTTCGGAGCACTTCTGGCCCAACTCCAGGGACAGAGCGCTATCTGAAATAAGACATGTAATCAGTCACACCATCTAGCTGAGAGCAAATTAGAGACATGACAGAGCCATGGATGGCTGGAAGGAGGCTGTATCAACATCGTCCTAGCTGCCAAGGACCACTGTCCTGGTCCCTAAGACAGCCCTTAGCTCCAGTCTCCGTAGATCTCCTCCTTCCCTCCCACAATCCCACCCCCACTCCCTCTGTCCCCACACTCCATCTCTCCTCTCTCCCTTCCCCAGTGGATCTTGGTGTTGTCTTGCCGGATTGGAGCAGAGAGTGGGGGGGCCCTAGACGTGAGGCCCCTGTGCGGGGGGCCTAGCAGACGTTGGGCTGCCTGACCAGCTGCCTATTTTTCTGTGACCTCCAGAGAGGATACAGCCACAGAGCAGGACAACTGTCCATCTTCCAGGAGCCCTATCGATGGGCAGCACGTGCTGTGTGTGGGAGTGGGGGGTGATGTTTGGAAGAGGGGAAGTACTGGGCATGGGTTTCACCCAGGCGGCCATGATTGACCCGGATAGAGAGAGACCCTGGGGGGGTTAGATTATGTACAGAATTAATCATGGATATCACTCATGTTAAAGCTAACACTTCTGCTACTATTACTACTACATCTACTACTGTTACTACTACCACTTCTACCACTACTTCTGCAACTACTGATACTACTACTACTGCCAGTACTATGACTACTACTGTTACTACTACTATTACTACCACTTCTACCACTACTTCTGCTACTACTGATACTATTACTACTGCCAGTACTATGACTACTACTGTTACTATTACTACCACTTCTGCTACTAGTGATACTACTACTACTGCCAGTACTAAGACTACTACTGTTACTACTACTATTACTACCACTTCTACCACTACTTCTGCAAACTACTGATACTACTACTACTGCCAGTACTATGACTACTACTGTTACTACTACTATTACTACCACTTCTACCACTACTTCTGCAACTACTGATACTACTACTACTGCCAGTACTATGACTACTACTGTTACTATTACTACCACTTCTGCTACTAGTGATACTACTACTACTGCCAGTACTAAGACTACTACTGTAACTACGACTACTGCCAGTACTAAGTCTACTACTGTTACTACTACTATTACTACCACTTCTACCACTACTTCTGCTACTAGCGATACTACTACTACTGCCAGCACTATGACTACTACTGTTACTACTACTATTACTACCACTTCTACCACTACGTCTGCTACTACTGATACTATTACTACTGCCAGTACTAAGACTACTACTGTAACTACGACTACTGCCAGTACTAAGTCGACTACTGTTACTACTACTATTACTACCACTTCTACCACTACTTCTGCTACTAGTGATACTACTACTGCCAGTACTATGACGACTACTACTGTTACTACTACAATTACTACCACTTCTACCACTACTTCTGCTACTACTGATACTATTACTACTGCCAGTACTATGACTACTACAGTTACTACTACTACTATTACTACCACTTCTACCACTACTTCTGCTACTACTGATACTACTACTACTACCAGTACTATGACTACTACTGTTACTACTACTATTACTACCACTACTACCACTACTTCTGCTACTGCAACTACTGATACTACTACTACTACTACTGCCAGTACTATGACTACTAATGTTACTACTACTTGTACTACTACTGCCAGTACTACTAGAACTACGGCTACTACTAATACTAACCCCTCTACTACAAATATTGCTTCTACTACCACTACTAATACTACTACTGTAATAACAAGCCTACACATCTACACATTACATTATTATTTGTAGCATAATGCTTGGTAAAACAGTTTTGAAACTACAGACCCATGTGTTTTCCTTGTGATCTATCATCCTCTGATAGGCAGAACCATCCTGAAGTTAATATTGTGTACCTATTAGCACTTCTAGGAGTGTGGATGGAAAACAACATATCTGTTGATACAAATCAATGGGCCATGCTCATGATATCAATTCTGAGCTGCAAGACTCTATTGATCCAAAATACTGGATGGCATCATGAGGCAGACTTGAGAGGAACATTCAGGCAACAAACTGATACACGATGCCTGCATTGAAAACACAAAAAAGCATGTTTTCTCTGGCTTTCTCTCTCTCATCCACGTTCTGTATTTCCGTCTTCAGCACTCCGGCCCTAGTGGCCATAGAATGTGCAGTGCGAGCTACAGTAGAAGTGGAGCCTGGCACGTCAGTGTGACAGAGACTAATTCTCCTCTGTCTGCCTTGGTCCCCCTGGCCCCTCCCTCGTGATTTAAGGCCCCCGCCTCACCGCTGGTCGCTCAGGTATAGGCACGGCCAGGAGGGGGTCAAAGTTCAATAAGTAGGACAAAACCCAAATTTTGCGGGACGGGCAGCGGGGCCACGCTGCCACGCTGCTAAATATCCGTCCCAATTGCCAAACGGCTGTAAGCAACAGAGAGCACTACTCTGATGGATCCACTCAGACTGCCTAGCCTATTCGCCTGCTTCAAGGTAGCACATAGAAAAGGACCTCCAATGCCGTATCACTTTCTCATGCACTAAATTGTGACCTGCCGTGTTTGTACATCACTATCTGGAGACCCCCCATGATGGATGAGCAGATCAGGGAATATGGAGGGAACTCGCTCTCAAGAACAACATGTTGAGTTTAGCTCCTTTAAAGAGGCAGGCAATTGGACCCAGTTAAGTAGTTATAATAGGTTGCCATTCCCTGACAATATTGTCGGAGAGGAAACTGTAGCCCAAAGAGGACACCTGGATAAGCTCAGCATTCACACACACACACCCACACACACACACCCACACCCACACACACACAAACAAACGCACACACCTGACAGAACATTTGAAAACAACAATGAGGTCATCATCCCACCCCACTAAACACACACATACACACCCTTAAAGAAAGTGAAGTCATTAAGGAACACCGGATCCTCCCTTTAGGTACCAGGTCAGATTTCCGTGTTAATCGGGGTGGTCCATAATACCTGGGCGATTTACGATAATTTCTTGGCATCATGGTTCTGGTTTCAGTTGTGGTGACCATGGGCATGGTGTGTCTGCACTGTAAAAGCCCAGAATGCAGCTTGTCAGGCCCATTCCTCAACAACACGTTACGTTTCTGGGACCTGCTGACACATTCATAAATATGACACCTCGTTTTGTCCTCCTGGCGTCTTTTGGTTGGGGATAGCCTTTGAATTGGAAGCAGGTAAGCTAATAGGCTCTTTCTGATACATGGGAACCTGAGGTTTGGAGCTCCACAGTCGCCCAGGGCGACACATGACAAGCAGATAATGACAGTATACCTGTCAAGTCAAGGATATCTGTCTAGTGGTAAATACAGATTTGCCTTTTTGACATCATTTTTTCTGCCCCCTGGAAGCTCGACAAAATGCAGCCGGTCTCAAAATGCCTGTTTTTCTCTTTCTCACACACACACACACACACACACGCACGCACCCGCACGCACACAAAAGCCACAACCACACATACACACACAAACGGGAACAAAGGCCTCCTAAACATATGTGCTTATAATTGTGATTTTTGGGTCTGTCAAATGTTTCCACGTAATATGTGTTTGGGAATGCATGGTCAGAGCTAAATATGATTCCATTACAGTCAGAGACAGGGAAAGACAGAGACAAAGAAAGATGGATGGAGACAAAGGGAGTAATATGGAGAAATAGAAAGAAAGCTGGAGTGGGAGAGGCAGAGGAAAAGAGAGAAATGGCGAGGGAGAGACACATAGACAGAAAAAGAGACGGGAGGGAGAAAGACTGGGAAAGAGAGAGACAGAGAAAGAGAGGGAGATTCTCTCGCTCGCTGGGGCCTGTGTTGTGGGATGCCTCGAGGGTTGCAGGTGAAAGCAATCTCTGCCATGAAACCTGACGAGATGCGCCTTTCTGCACCCGGAGTGCTGCTGGAGCTGATTTCTTTTTGATAGGATAAAGCCACTGACACTGTCCCTCCATTACGCCAAGGCAGGACGGCACCGTTTTCATCTCCCTTCATTTCTATTCATTAGGTATCCAAACACGGCCGGGCCATCACAATACCATCACTGGGGAGCAGGACCTAGGAATGTGGATTTACAGTGCACAATATGGCGTAGGATGCTGATATAAATATGACACATAATGTTCAGGGATAGTATGCATGCCTCAATTAGAAGTACGCCGGGATGTCACATATCATTTTCAGTAAGAGTCCATGGGTTTTCTTCAGAAGTCTTCAAAAAAAAATGATTTTGACTTTGAATGAGTATCGCATCCATACATATATATTCTCCATATATGGCCAACATCTCTTTTGTTTTTTGTAATATAAAAATACGAAATTAAAATAATATGTAAAAATAATGAATAATGAATGAACAAGAACCATTTATATCCCTTTCATCCACATTCAATTATGGCCCAGTACACAGAATTATAATGATTAGCAACAAATCATATTTTTCTTTTCATGGCGACGTACTTGGTATTTGTCAGGATGAAGCGCCAGTGCATTTAGCATAATCTCATAATGGGCCTGTGTCGGCCGCAGTGTAATCCCAAACAAACACAAAATGCTGGGCAGCCTTCCAGTCAATGGAACTTATTAGTGGCTGGATACTTATTACATAGCATCATTTATGGCTGTGAGATTATTTCCAATCCGCTAGGTGCTTAGTGAACAATGCAGAGGGAAGCTCCCTGTAAATGTACATGTATTACCATAACCGGATCATGTTTTCCCAACAGTGTGTGGTCTGGGAGCCTGGGTCCAGTCCCCAACCATCAGCACGTCCCCTTGACTTGGAACTGCCTGCCTGTCATCCAATCATTGTGCCTGTCTGAAACAGCAATACGCTCCTACTGAGAAATCCAACACTGACTCTGAGGCCACTCCCATCGCTACTGCTAGTAACCCCCCCTCCCCTTCCCAAGGGATAGGAACACTGACACTTATGACAGTTTATTATACAGAACATGGAAGTTGGCTAAACAGATTGGAGTCTCCCCCTACGCTTTGCCCCGCTCGGCAAAGGGGAGCATTAATGCAGTCCAGAAAAAAAAAAGGCTGAAGAGCTTTTCTCCGGGCCAGTCGGCCAACACCGGGCTCCGCCACAGCCACCCCGCCAGCTAAAATGGAAATGTATGAATGGTGCAGGCTAGCCCGGCTGACGGGGATTTAAGGTTCAGTACCGTCAAGATAAAGTAAAGCCTCGTCTGGCAAAATGACACACTTTCCCGCCTGTTCAATGGCCATAATAACGTGTTCCTATGCCGAGCCTGTAACCTTTTATTAAATTAGAAGTAGAAGCTCTGAGGTCCTTTTCTAAACTGCAGGAAGCCGGAGAGCTACTTACTACTCTGTCCCTCCGAGGAAAAGCTTGAGCTTTCAGGCGTACGACCACAAAAAGATCTCTCTCTCGGTCTATCAATCACAAATGAACTGCCATTCTTCAGGTAAAGTACACAATATCACACGTCAAAGCAGTAGTGCACAGATGACATTCTATATAGTAGTGTTCAGTACATTGGAACATTTGAACTATTGGGAAAGTGTGAGTGACATGACAACTGAAATACACCGGAAAACAGTCTAAACAACAACGCACTGAGATGGCAAGGAAAGTTCTAGCAATCTGTTTTCCCACAGTCATAAAGTAGGGCTTTTTCAGTCAGTTTAATGTTTCCTTGTGAGATCTTTATGATCATCCGGCTTGGTAATGTTCCTAACCAGGGGGCCAAAATGTGCTTGCACAGAGAGTTGTACCCTATCTGGGTGATTGAAGGCATTTGGGAAGGTTTAGGGTAATGAAGGACATTGAAATAAAGGCTACGACAGGAGGTCGACATCACTCCAGCTTTGCTTATTCAGATCAATGTAATGTTGATTGATAAACAACTGGTGTAAACAGTGAAATGCTTTTTACGGGCCCTTTTTCCACAATGCAGTGGGGGAAAAAAACAGGAAGAGAGAAGAACAGACAATACGAATAGATTCAGGAGAGTATCTCCAGTAATAATACATCGGAAGGTATTCCTGGGAATGGGAACGTTTTAGCTGAACCCAGAAGAGGAGGAGCCACTGTTCTGTTGGTGGGAAACTGCAGCAACAGCTAGCGAGATGAAGGTCAGGGTTTTAAACTAAAGCACAATAGCTTTCTATCCTTGTGACAACAAAACAAGGATCCCAATTTGTTGCAATAAACCCACCAGATCCCTTCATCCTCCAGTCTAGTCAACAGGGACACGCCGTCGAAAGACAATCCAACCATTTTAGTTACTCTGTATCTCCAGGAGCTAACAGGCAACATCTCACATACTTCCCTTTCCCCACTCCTGATCCTTTTATGAACACCTCACCGCCGATTCTTCTCCACTTCGGGGTACTTCTGTCCCATTCTTCACGGTCACAGGATTAAAACGGTAGATGACACTGCTTCCTTCGCTGTGTCACGTGCGCGGGCGCCACGGCCAATGGCGTGCGAGCACTAGCCGAGCGGCAGGAGCAACAGGCGCCCCACTTGGCCACCCACACATGCAGGAAAGGGTGCAGGGAGTGGTATCAAACAGGGAACATCTGTGGCCACTGGGCCGTGCAGGACCG
>JACXGI010007231.1:21076-37813 GCA_016801175.1 Esox masquinongy
CACACACACACACACACACACGACCCAGTGTGGAACCAGAACCACGCTGGTGTGTGAGCCAGGGCTAGATACGCGCAGCCGCTGCTATAGCGCTGAGGAGGAGGAGGATGGGGGGGTGGAGGAGGAGGTGGGGGGAGAGGAGGAGGCGGGGTGTGCACGAGCAGGAGTCATTCTAGTGCCCCATCAACCAGGGTCTTGAGGTATGACTAGCTTGCCAGACCCTGCATGTCTCTTAGGCTGTGTTTACATACAGAGCTGAAATCTTTTTTTAAAAAATGTTTACTATTGATCTTCGACCAATCACACCAGATCTCTTCCCCTGAGATGTTTTTCAGTGTTGTTGTGATTGGTCAAAAGACCAATTGGGGGAAAAAAAGATTGGAACGGATGTTTAAACGCAGACTTAAAGACACGGGGAAGAGCGACAGCAGAGTTAAAACCAGAACAAGGCACAGAGCAGATCAGATGTGAGCAGCACTCTGGAATTGGAGCGATGTTGTGTTTACTCCAGGGGTGTTGCGCTGGTGCCTTAGAAAACAGAGGGGTCACGGTGCTCTCCTGATAGGCAAACATTGAATGGTTATAAAATGTTTTATTCAAGCTAGAATCCATACTTGTATCAAATTCTATTTATAGGTGAAACAGTCAATAACCATTCAAGTGAACCCAATCATTTTTCAAGACTGTAGGACTAACATACCTGCCTAATAAGGATGAAATCCCGAAATATAAGCTTTTAATACTTATTTTTTTTAAAATGACATTTTAAATAGTGTAAAACTAAAAACAGGGTTAAACGTCTAATTTTGATATTATGGATGGTCATCCATGGGTCTGTCTGCACTACAAAAATGAGAGTAGTTATATTTCTGCACAGTACATAGCAGATGACCCGTCCCAGTTCAAATAATCACTATGCTTTTTCAGGAAGGATATTTGCATTCATGCTACGCTTTAGTACACAACTCAGTGACAGTTTGAGGCCACTGCACATATTAGGTTTCGTGTTGGTATTTTCTCAGTCTCTCAGTTTCGTGTTGATATTTGTCATCTGTATCGTGGTAGATCTTTATTGAATCGAAGGTAGCTACATTAGTGGAGTGATTCAAACCATTAGAATACTGCGACGAGCTCAGGACTCATCCAGCTAGTGGGCTTTATTGTTGTACGGTGGGGCTGATTAAAGCAGCATGCGGCTAGATAGACAGAGCTGGACACCCGCTGAGGTAACCATACCTCCACATCATCGTCGTCATCACCCCACAGAGACCCATCATCATCATCCATGTTTACGTCTGCAAGCCGAGCAAATCCCATCACGGCGTCCTCCGTCGGCTCGGGCAACAACAGTTTCAATAAAATATTCCGCAGCTGCTGAGGCTCTCAATGGCCTCCCAAGTGGCTTTTGTTGCGTTGATACGCGTGAAACCGCGCACGGGCACAGAAACAGGGGAACAGACACTCAGTCTCCCTGCCACACACACATGCGTCCCTGGCCCACGGATCCCCTCTGCGCCGGGGTATCACTCGAATGGGACAGGCCACCCGGGTCTCCCGAAGCATCACCCGGTGTTGTGGTTAGGCCAAGCGCGGCGCGGCACGGCACACGCACACGTGCCAGCTATAAGGGGGATCGCGCTTTCACCTGGGTGCGGGAGAGACGTGGCGTTGTAGGGACAACTAGGAATGTTTGCATTTGCGTTTCAACGTTAATTGCATCCGTCGTGCGAGCCGCTTTTGCGTGTGGGGCTGAGGAGGTGCGGATGAAAAGGGTACAGCTGCCCGTGGGACTGGTCCTGTCTGGCTCCTTCCCCTGTATTGGATGTCTGTGTGGGATCAGGTGCACAGGTCCTCCCTGTAGGGAGCAGTGGGCTGGGGCTCTCCTCCTCCATCACTCACACCTGTCTGGGCTGGGGGGAAACCAAAGGACCCCACTGGGGCCGCACATGGGACCAGCACTTGAGACCCAGTCCAGAATCACATGCACTACGGAGGTCTGCTTCCTGATTCAGGCAGACATTCATTACAGTGTGCTAACAGTAGTTAGCAATTGCGCTGACGCTAGCTGCATGTTTCTTCAAACCGCACGCTGACGCATACAAATGGTTTCTATGAGAGATTTTAGGTGCTACGTGTTCCCTCCTTCTGCTCTTGGACATTAAGAGCAGAAGAACACAGAACTCTATGATGTGTTTGGCAACAGAGCCCATGAGTTAGTTCAAAACGGGCTAATGTGCCCAAATCTTACACGATCCATACAAAACTGTCTCGGCAGAAGTACATTAAAATGTTCTTAGGAGTGGGGGCAACAACATTTTTAGCAATAGGCCACCAGTGCTCAATGGATTTGGGGAAACATTGAATTCATAGCGATCAAGCCAAGGCACTCATTTATGACATGTTGCATTATGTAGCCACTTGAGACTGCGAGTGAGTATCAGTCAGGCACAGTAAAACGCTACAAAACACAAGACAAACGATGTCATCAATATCTGTAGAGAAGACAAGTTTGTATGTTTATTGGGTGGGACATGCAGTAAGCTGAGAGGGAATAGACGCTGCAGCTGTTTATGGGCACCGAAGGAAGCAGTCTATACCGCTAGACAACCCTGTACCACAACCCGTGTGTAAATAGCACAGTCATTTATCGAATGACGGAACACGATCAACCAACTGAACAGTTTGACTTATGAATGGCAGTGGCCTTTACAAGGTTGACATACTAGCCATTTTTGTGGACCATGCAGGCCTACGGAACTTGATGAAGTGCCTGTCCAGGTGAGTGTGGTGAGGTGGCTACTCGTTTTAGACAACATCACATTGTGGGGATTCTTTACTGTACTCTTATCTACCATGGCTGACCTTCAGTGACCCCTTCGTCAATCAACCAATCAAACGACTTGTTTTGCAATTTCACATATGGAAGTTGTATCTGACAAATTGTCTAACAATACCACATCTAATAAATGATTACAATAACTATAAATTATTTGATAAATGTATAATGATTTGTGTATGCTGTTCTAAAAATGACTACTTCTTGGAATGTTGTATAAATTATCCATTAATTCAAAAACACATATTCACATATACGCACATTTCTCTGCTAGTCCCCTACTGTACATATAGCTTTTTGTTGTAATTATCGATATTAGCAGTGCCCGCGTTGAGTCATGACCATGGCTGGCGTTGATCAGTTTTGCAATGTTGGCCATGATCTTTACCCACCATCTACCATTAAAATTAAGGACAAATCAAATCAAAATAATAATCAGAAATATTCAAGCTTACATTATATGGGGGTCATTTGCTTTTCAGGTACTGTATATCTGAACTGTTATGTGTTATTGTTGCATGAAAGCATTAACAAATACCAAATACAAAAACTCTACACTGCATTAAGATTTTACCCTTAAAAAAACATCAAAAAACTTATTATTTTATACAATAGGAGTGAGACTTACCATAAGTCTTTTTTACAAGATTGAACATCGTTTAGTACTCAAGTACAGTACAGTAACGAAAGTACAGTAAAATAAGTGTTCATCCTGTGTGGACCTGGCCTGGATAAAATAACCCTGAAATAATCAGACTGATCACATTCTTGAGACCAGTATGAATATTGAGAACATTTTTAACTGTTAACCGTTACATTTGATATTAGCATGTTTTAATTTTGACTTAACAATATTAAATATTATGTTTACTTTTGGTAACAGAGGTAAAGGCTGTGTATCATCAATCCCATTTCTGCTTTTGTACATTAATTAAATTCAGGAACAAATATATTTCACCCATTATTATCATCTTTAATGAATGATTGGACATTCATGTTAAAAAGGGGGGACACCTGCAAGACAGACAATCTTTGTGTTGTACCCAATTTGATTTTGTTAAAACCATGCTTGATCCATATCCTTAGATGGGATCATGTGAACCATAACCATAAGTTCACCTCAGAAAACACAAGAAGCCCATTGTGTAAACATCGTCATGTGACTGTGAAGATGCCAACCATGGCATGACTGTCTCTCATCACTGAAGTGTATTCCTCTGGACAAGTTCCACTGGGATGACACCCTCTGGGCACAACCTGGTTGAAATCAATGATGAAAGTTAAACCGCAGGATAATATCATCCTGGTAATCAATTATCAATAAAGACAAACTATTATTCTTATTTATGAATGCAGAAATAATATACATTGTTAGGGTTAGCACCTACTACAGGAGAGATGATCTATTTACAGTGTAACATCTCATTGAAACATCTCAAATACATTGATTTACTATTGATATCAACATTTCTTTCTTTTTCCAGGGAATTTGACTGAGAACATGTTCTCCTTTATATCAATGACCTGGAAGCTACTGAAGTTAAAAAGGTTGAAGGATTGTAGAGTTTCTATAGGCACTGCATATAATTGAATCTGTATCGTAGTGCATTTAGCACCAATATAAATGAGCTATTTGTGTATACTTTAGGTTAGATGGCAAACCTCTACACTGTAAACCCTGTACTGAATACTCTATCAAATAATGGCCAAGATCTGCTCTGGGGGGTTTGATGACTGCATAAGAAGCGCAAAGTTAGGCAACTTATGAGTAATGAGTCAAAACACAAAACCACTAAGCAATAACAGCTGCAATAATGTAGCATGGAATGACTTCACATGTCCAGAGACAGAGAGATTACACAGACAGATATGACACAGAATTGTATGAGACAGTTATGAAACTGAAAGGTATAATTTAGACAGGAATGAAACAGACAAGTATGACACAGACAGTTACGACAGACAGTTATAACACAGACAGCTTCGACACAGACAGGTAGACAGTTATGACACAGACAGCTTTGACACAGACAGGTAGACAGGTATTACCCAGACAGGTATGACACAGAGAGGTAGACAGGTATGACACCGACAGTTATGACACAGACAGAAGTCCCCATACCACGGCAACCTACAGTGTCCACAACACACCGTGGCATTTGCAGATCTTACATTCATTCCCCGATATTAGTTGAAATCTCCGGCACAAGGTTGGAATTCTAGTCGTGTCTTTCTTCACTTAGTGAATACTTCATATGGATGGTTGGGGAAGGAGGTGTAGAGAAAGAGGAGAAAGAAGAGTGCCAGGGAAGGGGGAGGAAAAGCCGCCATTGTGGTATCCGTCTCAGACATTGCCCAGTCAGAGTCTTAATCAAAATCCACACAGGAAGAGCAACTTGACTAGCTTAATCAAAGATGAGGCTGCTGTGTATTAATAATGGAGCGCCGCACTGGAATGGAGTTTTACTTATTCAGGACTGTGCGCTTGCTTCACCTCATACCTTTCAGAGTATTATTAGGCATAGGATTCACACGTGTGTGGCAAAAAGACATGCTAATAGAGGTCTTAGGCTAATGACTGCTCCCATCATACTTCGCTCCCCAACCACCTTCACTGGTGAAAGATGAGTTCAATATGGGGTCCATAGTGGTCGGGCCTGGCCCATTCCTGGTGCTGAACCATGTTCATTATGATTGATATGGATTGTCAGTCATAGCGTGTTGCAGCACAGCCATGGTCGGAAAAGCAGCTGCTCTTTTCTCATTTAGAAGGGTATAACTCACGCTATCCCATTGGCCGTATATGTCAGGATGTCTTGACGAATCTCCCCCCACTTCTCCCCTTTCCCCCGCCCACCTCTCAACTGTTCTAGGTGTGACTTCAGAGCCCAACACCTGCTTTCCCCAAGGCACTGCTGCTTGGGAAAGTATCTGTGGGCAGATAGAGTCAACTTTCTTAGCTTGGCCTGTGACATGGAAGGGAAGCAGGACTCTCCCACACTTTGATGGAAGTGGATAATCTTCAGAGTCCAACTACGGAGTAAACGCCAAAAAAATCAAAAAGCCTGAATAAAGCGGAGCATTGTACACCGAATCTGAAGAAATTTTGTTATTTAGAAGTTGCAAATAATTTTGACTTTCAGTTGCTGTTTTCTACCATCAATACCCAAATCTAAACGACTGTGTTGCAGATCACAACACAATCTGATGTTTGCTCCTTAAAAATACAATGCCACGTTCGTCATTTTCTAAACATTTCTTCTTCTTAAAAAAGAGAGACTTTACCTCTAGACTTAATCTCCTCAATACAACAGAGGCAAGAGAAGAATGAGAAATAAAATATCCTCCTTAAACCTCTGTCTGGCCATGTCCCTCCAGGATGGGGGATCTAGCAGACATTGGAGTTTATTGAAGAAAGTACGGCAGACAATGGTCTTCGTCGATACAGTGGGACCCAGATCCGTGTTAACAACAGAAATGGCGGACATGTGCGGTGTGCAGATAGGGATGGGGGACTGCTAATTAGCTCAGAGACAACACGGTGAAGCCCGCCATTGTTCAGGCACCCGGAATGCCTGCACTTCAATGGCAACCTCACTTGTGGATTTGGACGCCCCAGATTGAGACGAAGTGACTGGCTATTGTTCGGCTAAACGCTATTAACTTCTAAGCTGAGTGACACATAAAAGTGAAGCTGATGTAAATTACAGTTCCCTCCTCATAATCCACTTGCTGATGGGAAACATTACAGCGGGCTTGTGTCTTAACAACAGATTACTGGGTTGAGCTTTAACACTTTACAGGTTTTCATGAGACAGGGAAGATGCTAAAGGATTTCTGTTTTCCCCACCCATCCCATCCCCACCCCCCTCCATCCCTCCCTCCTTTCATTGATCCTTCAGTGGTATTCAGTATCTGCCAATGGTGCATGCCTGCAGGGGGTCCACCAAATCCATTATCAGGTAGAACAACAACCTCCACAGCTGAATTTCAGGAGGGGCGGAGGGGACTCGTCCGTACCTTTCAAGAAGATTAGAAGCAAACCGAGCAACACAAAAACAGGACAAACAATGAAATAAAGTTCCAGTCACCATTGTGTGTTGGTGGCTGCCTACGCGTGCTCCCGTCTCCTGAGAGGGCCAACAATGGACACAATCGGAGATGAAAACAGGACGCAGGACAACAGCCCATTCACTCATTGGAGAGGTGTATGCGAAAATCCTCAGCTACAAGAGATCAAAATTCATTGACGTACGTTGTGGTTCGTGAGAGGTCCAAAATCCATGCTTTTCAGGAATGTAAGCTACCGACGAATTAACTACTACGCTCAGATGTGTTAAGTATGTATTAAGAAACTAAAATGTTTGGGAAAAACATTATTTTTATATAGGTTAACAAAACACAGCTATTATTTTCAGTGACTCTTAGGATTAGATGAGTCTTGGGTGACAGTTAAGACTACCCAGAGTCCTGCTGGTGATCCCTGGGAAATCACACCGCGCCTCGCTAATTAGCCACTTCTGTATATGTGATACCACCGGGGCCGCCTGAGCAAGTTCAGTTAGAAGCACTGTTTACCTGCTCCAGCCCACCGACAGAGGCATAAAGAAACAGATCTCCCTTATCTAACTGAACGGCCTCGTGAGGTGCGGCAAAAGTGACAGGTTCAATAACGGTGGAGGCGGCCGGGGAGGGAGCGCCAATCCCCAGAAACATCTGTTAGCTCTCTCTCCGCGTAAAATGCCCGGCGCCCAGACTGACGGATGCCTCAGCGTCAGTGTGGCAGAGCATACATCAGGGGCGCTTGTCAGGAGGCATTGGGAAGCACAAGCAGCAAGACAACTCCACAGCCTAGCTTACGGGCTATTAGCAGTGGTCTCCCCCGCTGGGCATCGCCTCCTTAGGGGCTAGCATGGCCACGTAGCCACCACAATTTTCAACCGGCCCACGCTAAGTGCCAGCCAGCCGGTAAGGGCCGCAAGAACTGCCGGTTGACCTCTTGGTCTGGCTAACCTGAAAACAGCCGCCTGTGTGACCTGTTCACATCCCGACACCACATCCACTCTGACCTGGCCGCCGTTCCACACCTCACCCCACCTCCGCCTTGCATCAAGGTTACAGATTAGCCCTCAGTATGGCAGCGTTTCTCCCTGCGGCCGGCCCGGCCTTTCCTGCTCGGAGGCGCAGGTATGTTTTGGCTTGGGGAGGGGGAACGGGGGGTGGGGGGGGTCGAGTCAGGGCCTGTGGCTTAGCAAATGGAGTGCAGTGTAGCTCAGGAATGGCGGAGGTGGGGGGAGGAGGGAACCAGTTGGGCCGGAATGGCGTGTTGTCAGTCTCAGGTCCCTCTGGCAAGGCCTCACGCAGCTGTTCCCAGCCCAGTGTCAGCGGCAGGGCGTGGGGCAGGCTTGCTCACCTATCAAACAGTGTCATCTTTGACACCCAAGGCTTTTTCAAATCCTACTCATTCAATGTCTTTCTCTCTTGGAACCTTACATAAATATAACCTCCACCATGATTGTGTTGCCAGCGTATTTACCCCCAAGATACACATTCTTAAGAGCAGAACCACAGTCATTTTGGGAGATGCCAAAAACATAAATGTTAGCTTCAGGTGAAACTAGTATAAAACCAGATATTTTGGATCTTTAGAAGATATTCAAATGATTTAACCCTTACATTCGTTCTTTTTGAGATGCACTTTATGTTATCATGCTTCGGTTGATCATCCAGTAAACACGGTTAGTGAGGGTGTCTACAAAGAGAGCACAGCTTTGTGTGAATTGACAGGCTAATTTTGCCGCGATAGCATTCCAGGAAAAATGACAAGGCAAACACATTCTCTGTAGTAGAGTAAAGTTCAGAAAGCATGTTTGAAGAGCCTAAAATAGCAGAGCACGCTGCTCTAATGTGGCCTTAATAAGCAAACTCAAAGAATCCAGACAGAATGGGAGGACATTTGGCCATTATGCAAACATGGAAGACGAACCAAGTAGAATCCTATTTCTCCACTGAAGCTGTGGAGGCTTCATGGGAGCCAATGAGATGAGAAACGAAAATCTAAATTCATTCCAAATCATTATGCTGAGAACCTAAGGCTGTCTCCAAGATAAAATACTGGAATGGTGTATTTAAAGGTTAATGGTCATGAGTGTTCCTGAGTGTGTGTGTGTGTGTGTGTGTGTGTGTGTCTCATATGCACACATCAGCCAAAGCAGACGAGGATGACAGATGTGTGTGAGCGAGCGTGTGATGGAGGGATGTCGAATGGACACGGAGAGAGGGGGGAGGACAGGACTTTGAATTCCATCCTCCAGTTCTCCCCCCTCTGTTTCCTAGAGGCACAAACTCTGGCAGTTGTCACCTTGGAGTATTCTGGAGGCCTACTGAAGCACCCCACTCCTCGGGAGAGAGAATGTCAGCCCGAGCCCTGGGCAGTTTTGACAAACAGAGTATATATTGATACATGATAAAGTATGCTAGAAATCAGCCCACTGCTAAAGGCTACTATAGTTTTAATATCATCATTTGAATTAACAAGCATTCTGCTGAGAAATAATGAGCTTTCATTATTCAGAACATCATCCTTACCCGGGGAGCTCAGAAGCTATTAGCGCTTGAGAACTTAATGAAAAGAAGATAAAGAAGGTTTGAGATAAAAGTTTGAATGGCCACACTCGGTAACCAGAGTTAAATTTTAATGCGGCCCAGTGGATGACGGATCGCCCCCTTATCTCAGCCTCTGTCGCGAGGAGGGAGAGTGGACAGGACAGGGTGACGGGGTGAGCCCCGCCTCCCAAGGAGGTGCCAAGGCCACCTGGCGGGGCCCACCTCACCGGGAGAGTCACAACAACAGGGCTGCACTGTGTCCGCCGTGAGGAACAGACCCATCCTCTTCCCTACCTCATCGTCAGTGGGGTCTCAAATGGGTCTCCTTTGTACTAAACAGGGAAAGTACCCTGCCCATAGTTCAGCTACAGACCATTAATTAGCTGTGCATGTGCCGTCTATACAGTGACCTTGCCCCCTGCCCTGGGCACGTACAGGACAACGGGTATTTTCCAACATGACTTCTTCCAGTGTGCAGTGACTGCAGTGCATTACGTAATTTCCAAACAGCGTCAATGTGTTCTGATATCCAGGAATCACTGTAATCACTGAACAGTTGCTCTTCCAGTCAAAGTTGTGTCAGCACAGGTCAGCGACGACACATTTATCCAAATTAACGTTGACTGGATGGGGAGTCGTGAATGTGATGTTACCGTCTGACATTTTGTAAGGAAAGTGCACGGTGAAAGAAAAAAAAGAAACGTGCACGGGGGTGGGTGGGTGGGTGGGGGGGGGTCCAGTCCCTCTGTGTAATGCCGTAGCCTGTGTTTCTCCCAAGGGCCTAGGGAAGTATGTTTGCTTGCTGAACCATTGGGATGTCTCTAACAGACATGTCTGCAGTGCTGTGCTGGGGGATATCTTTGTGAATGGGAGAGGAATGCATTGATTTGATGAATGAGTGGATATCTGCGGGAGTACTGGTGGCCAATGTGCAATCTGGTGAGAGGAAATTCATTTATTTTTTTATTTTGTCGTTTTCTCCACTTTTGTGAGTCCTATTAACAACAGCGAGAGCCTTTAGCTTCAGATGAAGACTGCAAAAGTCCCAGCTCATTGAAAGGCCAGCGAGGAGGTTTGTCCCCAGACTCTGGGAACGTGTTTGGTGTGGCGTGTCTGTCTTTATAGCGGACGGTTGTGTTCATGCATTAAGAGGTGCCCAACGAGCCACTTCACATACGTAGAATGGTCAGGCAATTCTGGTATTTCAGCTACACAACTACTTCCCTCTTTGCCTGTAGGAATATGTTACAGTTTATCACCCGCAGCTTTCAGAAGTTCCCCTAAACAAGATTTATTTAAAATATTTAGACAATAGAGGATAAACCGACACAGGCCAGCATCAACACAGACTGTGTTATAATACCACTGTAATGTGCCACTGACCACATCCCATCGCAGTAACTCTCAGACAAACTGAAACACCAGTGGCTGACCTCATGCCCACAGTTGGGTTTTTATGACACCTTCCCCTAAGCTTCGGTGACTGGACCCAAAGTACTTCAGTCTGGGATTCTGTATGGAAATGAGGTGCACCTTGTCCCATTCCCACACATCAAGGACACGAACATATGCTGCCAATGTGCATTGCAGTATATAAAAGTCTTATGTTTGCCTATATAATCTTTTTAAAATAACCAATTAATACTTCTACAAGGACAATAAAAGGTGGACATCAAACCCAGGTGTTTTATAGGAAAAAGCAAAATATCATTTGAATGGGTTTTACTCCGCAGCTTGTACCTTCGGTGCCACAGTTCGTCCCAAACTTCAAAGAAAGTGCTCCATTTTTTTAAGTTCCCATAAAGAATCCCTGTCCATAATGGGTATGCTGTTTATGATGGTCATATAACTGTAGTTAAACACACACATGTGTTGTCTGCTATGAGCTCTTTACACGGAACAGCGACAATACAAGGGGAGAGAAAGCCCACAATATATTTAAAAAAATGTTTTGCAAACTTTTAACTTTGGATTACGTAAAAAAAAGACTGCTTCGGCCAGCATACAAGTATACCTTTCATATACACAGGCCAACATCAATGCGTAGCTGATCATTTCAATGAATACTTAATTTACTATACATGAATAAATGAATCAATTGACTCAAAGTTTATACATTCATGTTGAAATCAAGTTTATACATTAATGTATTGGAAAACATGGTCATGACATGTATTGGAAAATATGGTCATCACATGTACTGGAAAACATGTCATCACATGTATTGGAAAACATGTCATCACATGTAATTGGAAAACGTGGTCATCACACATATTGGAAAACATGTGATCACATGTATTGGTAAATGTGGTCATCACATGTATTGGTAAACGTGGTCATCATATGTATTGGAAAACATGTCATCACATGTATTGGAAAACATATCAACACATGTATTGGAAAACATGTCAACACATGTATTGGAAAACATGTCAACACATGTATTGGTAAACGTGATCATCACACGTATTGGTAAATGTGGTGATCACATGTATTGGAAAACGTCACCTCATGGGGCCTGCTATAATACATATTGCATAGTAAAAACCAAAAACAAAATTGCCTATTAATAATTTCATTATGTCACCGAGCCAGGCACCTCCCCACTCATCAACCCTCTGAGACGGTGTTATCAGCAACAGGGTACAACTAAACAACTGGTCATGTAATTTTGTAACGGCATCTCTGAGGTAAGATAACAACCCCCCCCCCCCACCTGACAAAAAAATACACCTAATTTAGATAAATGGAATAAGCTGGCATCTCATGGGGAATCTTCCTTATAATTTCCCTTGGAATCACAAACAGCTGTTGTTTAACTAGATCATATCAGTATCACATGGCTTCAGGCCTGAAAAGTAGCTCCTCCGTCGCTCCCGACTGAGCTAGATAGTCATTTTTAAAGTTGATCTCTTTCAGGTACTTGAATGTTATCGCCGCCTCGTGAGACGGTGTCCTGTACATGCCTGCGAAACGAAATTCAAGACATCGGCTATTAAATATTTCTTTAATAAATCTCCCAACCTGGGTTTTAAAGTGAATGTAAGCCGACCGCCAAACCCCCCTGCAATAAAGAAGGGATCCGTCTTTGTGTCTCGATCCTGCATGCCCGTGTCCGGGAAGTTCCAGCCTTCCCAATCTAGCGTTCCCAGGATCACACACCCCTTCCATGTGTTGATGCTTGATTACAAACACATGGCATTATTCCTGCTCTGTTGACCCTGGACAGGCAGACAGACAGTTAAATGTCACATTCCCCAGACAGTAAGCAAGCTCATACAACCTGTGGTCATGTGATCTTGACCTTTGTTTCAATGTGATTCATCAGTGTGGTTTTGGCAGTGGTTTACCCAGTACGGTTAACATTAAGTGGATGAGGTACTAACAAACAACTAACAAAGTAATCTGAGGTACCTGTCAGTGATCATGGACCTCTAAAACTCTACTTTTTTATACTCGCATCCCACCCCATGCAATGACTTCCTGCCAGAGTGAGTTACCCAATCAGCAGCCAACTGTGAAATTGGCATTGAGAGTTGCCGGTCCGTTTCCCGGCTCTCCAGGACGGACAGGAAATGACTCTGGCCAACCGGCTGCTGAAAACGCATCACCTGCGATGCGTTTCCACCCCACAAAGCCCGGCTGCATCTGAGAAGCAGTTAGCCAAGCCTGGATCACCACAGCTCAGCCTGCTCTAAGTTTACAAACCCCTTTCAAACCGGAACAATGTTCATTTAAAATCAGAAGCCAGACATATGTGACGGGACTGGACACCTGTTGGTACTTGATTTCACAATCTCCTTTACTATTTAACTTCCTTTGCACTTTAAAAGTGGTGAAAAGTCTCCCCAACCTGACCATCCAACATCCACAGTTATATACACACCGTGTACACTGGACTGAAATCACCTCACGGTTACATGTGTAACGCACAAAGCCTTTTGTTGTCAGAAACCGCCCCATTAATGTTGACAAGGGACAAGGACAGAAAGACACCGTGGCCCCTGTACCAAAGCACAACATTTTCTCTGTGGCCGGATGCTTTTACAACAATGGCCACGACATTCACTGTGTAACACTCTCATAGTTAGGGTTTACCTTGTAGCCCCCGGAGGGAGTTAGGGGAAGAGCTCTCTCGCATCATCGGCGTGTTTACACCTCCGCTAGTTGCCCCCGAGAGAAACTTAATTCAGATACTGCTCACGACCTGGTCTACAGAACAGACCAAGGGGGGTTTCTTCATCTTCAGGCTTCAAAAGCAAAAAAAAAAAAAATGAGTGAAGGACTGAGAAATGCAAATGATAGTTTCCACCTGAGGCCCAGCCAGCAGCCCTTCTATACCACGTGAACTTTAAATATCACCACTGCTCGTTTCCATAGCCTGTCAGTTAGTTACTGTGAAAGGGCATTTGTTGGACTCAACTCTTAGTCATTGATTGTATCCGCGCGTATAGGCTACGGTATGACGCAGTGTCATAATGTACTGTTGTGAATTACCCCTAGTCCTTCGCCGTGTCAATCTAAGCCACTCCAGCAAAGTTGTTTCACAGAGTAACCGGCTGGAGGAGTGTGTGAGCGCAAAAATAGAGAGAAGAGTGCTCTGGGGTGAGGCTCAGGGTGGGACGGGGGCTGGCTTCCCAGCACAGCGTAGCAGTCTTGTCATATTCATGTCACATAACTGGGTACAAAACACTGCTGCAATCCAACTAACTTCTCGTTTCCACTTCTTGGACATTGCTTGTCCTTATCACCCTTTTGAACATTGTTTGATATGTTGGGAGCTTTTCAAGACAATGCATTGATACAGAAGGTGATTTGACCTTGATTACTTGCAAGGACATTGTCGTGCCATCGAAATAAATCTGATACCATGAAATCCTCTAAATCTGATACTTAATGAATACATTAATAATTGCATATTATCGTATGCGGTGGTCAGGTAAATCTTCAATATGAATGAAGTGTGTGATTTACGCTGCAGTTAGGTGTATGCAGAAAACGTCCTCAGATTTAGACTGCCCTGACATGACAACTGTATTGACATTGTATGGACATGAAACGACAGCTTGTTTTTTGACGATTCCATGAAAGCCGAGTCATAAGGTGTGTCACTGGGTGTCACATTCCACAGCCGGCACTTCCTGTTTGAGCTCTGACTCTCCACGCCAGGTGGAGCACAAATTAAAACAATGACTAACTGCCAATGGAGCAAACACACAAAAGCAAAAAACAAACTAACTTACTAAAGAATTCTCACAAAGAGAGAGGTAAAGACGCACGCACGCACGCACGCGCACACGCACGCACGCGCATGCACACACAAACACACACACACACACACACACACACACACACACACACACACACACACACACACACACACACACACACACGCACGCACGCACGCACGCACGCACGCACGCACGCACGCACGCATGCGCGCATACACAAACCATCATGGACGAGCACGCACACACGCACGGACGGCATTCCAACTTGCCAAAGTCACATTCAACTCCTCACCGTGATTCAGTTTTCTTTCAGACGACTTTTAGAAAACGTATTTGGAAATCTGACACAAACAAATACATGCTCATACATAAATATGATTCAGACATTGAGAAAGGAAGCAAATGAGAGGAAAAAAAAACGCTCTATCTTGTGAGCAGGGGAGATTTCTGCCCTTATCAAAGCGGCACAGGGCAAGATTAAAGAGTCCAAATCCCCCGTATGTGCCCCCGAACCCCATCCGTCTCTTCCCCTCTCTCCTTGGAGCAGTGGGCATTGGATGCCAGGCTCTCTTCCTCTTCTCTTCCATCTCTCCATCCTTTCCTTCCTTGCTGGAGGAGGACGTATTAATCACTCAAGCCAGAGGGACTTCATTCAGTGCCATGTTGGTTCTTATTCCTTCATTTGTCACCTTGGAGATCTAACGTCCACGGCGCAATATTTCAAATTTAGAGCCATAACCGTCACCCCCCCCCACCCCCCCCCAACCCATTTATTTTGTCCAGCTCACCGAAATGTGATGTTGCTGCGGCATCTGTGTTCACTCTGTTTATTGATTCATTTTTGTGTCGAGATGTTTCATTACAGACTTCGCCCTATCAAATATGAGTATGACGTGGGGTGGGTTAGAAGGGGCTATGCGATTGGTTTGTTTCATCATCAGATGATATCAGGTGATCAATGGAGAACATCACGGTGTTAGAAATGAAAACATTTGCCATTTGCACACAATCGCATTAACTACGACTTACGTACATATACAAATATACACATTATTTACACACGCACAAAATAAGCCTTCGCAGCTGTTGATTCGATCGATCAAATTCACATCCCAATCCCCCCAAAAAAAACGGCCCTAACTAATGTTCAACTCATCTTCAAAGCTTCATCACATCACCAGGCCTGTTACTGAAGCCAATCCAGAAGGCCCACACATGGACCCACGCTCAGTTCACACTGCAAGCGTTACGCAGAGCCCCGCCGCCTGGGCCACTGAGCCAGCCACAAAGCCAGGGCCGGGAAGCAACGCGGACAGCCCTGGCTTTGACTGGCGGATCCCTGGCTGCCAAACAGGAGGAAGTAGGGCCTGTGAAAGTTAGGCCCTCAGGATGTTCTGTCACCATGCCAACGCCAGAAGTGTGGTAGGGAGATAGTGGGCCCACGTGCACCAGTAGACTGTGCACACAGAGAGGGAAGGGAGGAGGGAGGGAGGTATACTTCACACACAGGGCAAGAGAAGAGGAAGGTAGGGAGACAGAAAGGGAGAGAGGCAGGGAGAGAGGAAAGGAGGGATGCAAGGAGAGGACGGTGGAGGAAGAGGGAGGGAATAGTGGGGGGGGGGGCAGGCATACGGGACTAGGGAGAGAGAAATGGGCGGAGAGGCGGGACGTGAGAGCGAGAGAGAAAAAGAGGAAGATCAGATGTTCACTAGAGAGACAGAGAGAAAAAGCGGGAGATCAACCCACAGGATCAGAGATGTAATGTTCCTTTCTCCGGAGAGGGATTTCAAGGTTGCCGTCTACTCGCTTCCTGATTTACTGTACATTGGTGGTATACAGACAGGGCTAATTATTGGTACACAATGTTAGGAGGACTTCTTCTGCTGCTGAGGTCAAGGCTGTGCTGCAACTGTGTTATGCTAACCAGTTCACATACAGTATGCTAATGTCAACAGCGCAGCCGCGCAAGCACAAATTGAAACAATAGACACGACAACACGGAGACACACACACACACACACACACACACACACACACACACACCGAGGGCCACATGTTACACAG
>JACXGI010007232.1:0-14819 GCA_016801175.1 Esox masquinongy
CGAGTGGCGGCGGCCAGTCCTCGGCGGGATCGGGTGGCGGCGGCCATTCCTCGGCGGGCTCCGGTGGCCATTCCTCGGCGGGCTCCGGTGGCGGCGGCCATTCCTCGGCGGGATCGGGTGGCGGCGGCCATTCCTCGGCGGGATCGGGTGGCGGCGGCCAGTCCTCGGCGGGTTCTGGCGGCGGCGACAACAGGGCGGCAGGGGGAGCTGACGGCGGCGACTACTGGGCGGCTGGAGGTGCTGGCGACGGCGACCACTGGACGGCTGGAGGAGCTGGCGGCGTCAGCCACTGGACAGCTGGAGGAGCTGGCGGCATCGGCCACTGGACAGCTGGAGGAGCTGGCGGCGTCGGCCACTGGACAGCTGGAGGAGCTGGCGGCGTCGGCCACTGGACAGCTGGAGGCACTGGCTGCGGCTCCAGGGCAGCAGGGGGCGCTGGCAACACCCAGCGCTCTGGGGCTGGCACCGGACGTGCGCAAGGCATTGGCTGCTCCAAGCTGGCCGGGGGCTCTGCCACTGGTGGTGAGAACCGGTATGGCGAATCCTTGAAGCCAGGCCAGTCCTCACTCCTCCCGACATCTGGGAAGGCTTCCACCAGCCCCACCAGAGGTGTCACCCAACGCCTTGGAGCTGGCACTGGGCATGACTGGGGCACCTCAATCACCCCCCACATGAGCGGCGGCGGCAAGGGGTCGTCGTCCCACCCCTCCGGGGGTGGCAGCCGAGCCTCGGGGTCCTCCGCCTGCCCCCATAGCACCCCCCCAAAAATGTCTTGGGGCTGACTCATGGTGGGTTGGTGACGTCGCCTCCGTCGACGTCTCCTGCGGGGTCGGTGCTGGGCTGGCCAGGTGTGCAGCAGGGGACGTTAGGGGTTCTCCTCCTCGGTCTCGCTGTCGGGCCAACCAAGAAGTTCCCCTACCGTCCATCTCTGCTATGTCTCTATTTGGTGGTTCATTCTTTCACGGCTGCGGTGGTAGGACACAGGCGCAGAGAAGCAAGGGTAGTTGTAACCCATGGTTTAATCAAAAAAGAAACAAAACAAAACCAGCAACCAGTGCCGTTGGCCAGTATGAACAAACATAAAACCAAAATGAACCACACCGGGTGTGGCCAAACATTGAACATAAGAAGGATCCCCAATTGGAGGCAATGATCTATACCTGCCTCCAATTGGAGAGACCAAAATGGATAGAGGTGCCTAGAGGCACCACCTGCTGTCCTGTCCTGACTATGGCCCCAGCCCAGCGCAGAGATGGCTAGGGGCATAGCCAGGACGTGACATGTATTGAGTATTTTAGGCATGAAAGCATGTATACATTTATCTTCTTCTTCAAATATTCCAAAAACATTGGGACGTAAATAAAAACAGAATGCAAATTGATTTAAAAAAATTTTTAAATAAAAACAGAATGCAATGATGTGCAAATCATTTAAACCCTATATTCAATAGAAAATATTACAAAGACAACATATCAAATGTTGAAACAGAGACATTTTATTGTTTCTTGAAAAATATATGTCCACTTTGAATATGATGCCAGCAACACATTTAAAAAGACAGAGGCAACAAAAGACTGGAGAAGTTGTGTAATGCTAAAAAACTTAACCTGGTGGAATATCACTCAATTAATTAGGTCAATTGGCAACAGGTCAGTAACATGATTGGGTATTAATAGAGAGGATGGGTTTGTCAGAAGTGAGGATGGGAAGGTGTTCACCACTCTGTGAATGACTGTGCAGGCAAATAGTGCAACAATTTAAGAAAAACTCAGTTTCTCAAAGTAAAATTGCAAAGAGTTTGGGGATCTCATCATCTACGCTACATAATATCATTAAAGATTCAGAAAATCCGGAGAGATTCCTGTATGCAAAGGACAAGGCCGAAAACCAATATTCGAGGGCCATGATCTTCAGGCCCTCAGGCGGCACTGCAACAGACACGATTCTGTAGTGGAAATCACTGCATGGGCTCAGGAATACATCCGAAAACCATTGTCTGTGAACACAGTATGTCGCTGCGTCCACCAATGCAAGTTAACACTCTACCATGCAAAGAAGAAACCATATATAAACAAGATCCAGAACTGCTGCTGCCTTCTCTGGGTCCAAGGTGGAAAACTGTCCTGTGGTCTGACAAATCAAAATTTTAAATTATATTTGTGAATCATGGATGTCGCGTCCTCCGGACTAAAGAGGAGATGGACCATCTGGCTACTCATCAGTGGACAGTTCAAAAGCCAGCATCTGTGATGGTATGGGGGTGCATTAGTGCACATGGCATGGGTGACTTTTGTGCACATTTGTGAAGGCACCATTAATGCTGAGCAATATATACAGGTTTTGGAGCAACATATGCTGCCATCCAGATTACGTCTTTTTCAGGGAAGGCCTTGCTTATTTCAGCAAGACTGTGCTAAACCACATACTGCACGTATTACAACAGCATGGCTCTGTAGTAAAAGAGTCTGCTAAACTGGCCTGCCTGCAGTCCAGACCTGTCACCCATTGAAAATATTTGGCGCATTATGAAATGAAAAATACTACAAAGGAGACCCTGAAATGTTGAGCAACGGAAATCCGATATCAAGTAAGAATGGGTATACATTTCACTTTCCAAACTACAGCAATTGGTCACATCCGTTCCCAAATGCTTACAGAGTTTTGTTAAAACAAGAGGTGATGCAACACAGTGGTAAACATGCCCCTGTCCCAACTTTTTTGGAAACGTGTTGCTGGCATCAAATTCAAAATGGGCATTTTTCCAAAAACAATAACATTTTTCAGTTTCAACATTTGATATGTTGTCTTTATAATATTTTAAATTAAATATATGGATAAATCATTTGCACATCATTGCATTCTGTTTTTATTTGCATTTTACACAACATCCCAACTTGGGGTTGTGGATTTAAAACTAATGGAGTGGTATGATACAAATTTTGAAATGGATGTGATAGATGATGATTTTCGAGGTCAGACTGTGAATATAATTTGGCCCTGGCATTTTATTCACATCAGCCCAAATTACTGCGCAAACTGCCAACCCACCCCCGTCTAACCCACTACAATCCTCCTGGCTGGCAACCAGCCACACACCAAACATTCCAGCACATACACCCTGATGCTACACACCCTACAGTGACTTCAAATTAATAGAAAATTGAATTTATAAAGCCCTTTTTACATCAGCAGTTGTCACAAAGAGCTTATGAAGAATACCCCAAAGAGCAAGCAACAACAAAAATGTATTCATAGTGGCTAGGAAAAACTCCCTAGTAGGTTTGGAATGTAGGAATCAAACTGAAGTAGAGCTGGACAAATCTTATGGCTGTCCCGAGTGGAGATTAAAATAGCACATATTTAGGGAGGAGTCTGTTATTTGTTTTCAAATTATCATTGTATTTTTCTCAAAGAAGTTCATGAATTCATCAATTATAAAGTGAACGCTCTCTTCATTTATGAAGATATACTGTAACTGTATCAAAATGAATGTTGTATTATTTTTCATGAGGCATATGGTCGATGACTAATGAATTGATGGTGATTGCCTTTAGTAGTCCCATTTTAAGATGAGGGGTATTATAACAGTCTTTTTTGTGACCGAAATAGAGGAGTGTTTTATTGTAGTAAGATTGCTACAGTGAACACCACATTGTTTTACTTTGCTCAACCAAGATCACGTCACGGTCTCAATGGAAAAAAACTTGGCTGAGTACTCTGAATATGTTAGCAACAAACTCCACAAAGTTAGCTGGCTAACAGCCTGCTACCTAACCTTCACCCTATCTAATGGTGAGGCTATAGGAGTGAGGCTCCTGTATATGTTCCTGGATAAAAGAAGAGCATCACTCTTCAGCAGGTCAGGCTGTCTCTTTTTATAGGGGAGTGTAAGAAAGCAAGCCAGTTTTCTACAAACGCTATCTCCTGAGACGGGCTGAACTGAAGTTGTGTGATTCTGCTGTAGATCGCATCACTACCCCTAACTGGGAGGGGGGACAGAGAAAATACTCAATGCCGGCACATCTTTCTGCCTAGTTAACATGCTGAAGCTATGTTCTTCTTTGTAACCTGTGACTGTATCATCCTAACATCATTGGTGCCAACACTGATTACAGTATCTCTATACATACCCGTTGCAGACTGAGCCAGCGCCAGGGTTAAAGTTAGCCGGCAAATGACGGCTTTTCGCTGGTATCACGTGTAGTCTGACAGATGAAAATATCAATGTCCAAAATGTCCGGTCAGAAATATTCCAAATTAATAAATAAATTGATTAATTACATATTAAATAGCCTAATATTGTGTGACCAATATGATATATTGCCAAGAAAACAACGAGCCTCCATATTGGCCGTCAAAAAAAAGTATTGCGTAGTACTCAGACTGGCTTTTACATCATTAGCCCTGCCCTCTGGTAAACAAATCGATGTACGCCAGCTGATTCAGTCTATTTCTGCTGGTAATAGAGTTGCCATTGATGAGGTATTCATTTTTTCAGGGCTGCCGGTGGAAACTACCTGCCACTCAAACCCCACAAAAGACAACTCAGGCTCAGATTCCAGCTTGAATGGAGAAAACCAGTTGAAAGTCTATGCCGGCTGAAAGAGTGACCCAAGTTTAGCAGGTTGATGGCATTTCTGCTACGAGAATTGTGTGTGGGAATTAACACTACTAATATAATTTCTGCCTGGTGACACAGACACTGTTGAAGTCCTTCAACACCTGATATAATTTCCTGATATCAAAGTGATTTGGATCCTGGCTAATACAAGTTACAAAAACCTAGCTAGAGTTGACAGTGTTGATAACTTAGTAGCTACATTTTAGTGTACCTGCTGACGCAGGGAATTTTGTTAATTTCAGTCAATAATGCACACAACACCCCATGACCCATGGCCGTCCAACAATAATAAACTGTATAGTTGTGGTTCTATATACGAGCCTCTCCGTACTACTCCTTCCGGATAGGCTACTGTTGACATGTTTTAGACTTGTGAACATGTAGTTTATATAAGTTCTAGAAATCTGTAACTACTAGGCATTCAAAAAATAAACCAAAATAGTGCTGACCCGCTGAGGCATGGACTCTACATGACCCTTGAAGGTGTCCTGTGGTATCTGGGACCAAGACATTAGAAGCAGATTCTTCAAGTCCTGTAAGTTGCGAGGTGGAGGAACATGATGAAGAGTTCAAGGTGTTGCCCTGGCCTCCAAATCCGATTGAGCATCTGTGGGAAGTGCTAGACAAGTCCAATCCCAGGGTTTCCCAGCAGAACATTGCCCAGAGCATCATACCCCCTCCACCGGCTTGTCGTCTTCCCACTTGCCCCTCCTTGGACCACTGTCATTAGGTACTCACCACTGCTGACCGAGAGCACCCCACAAGCCTTGCCATGTCAGAGATGCTCTGACTGAGGTGTCTGGCCTTAACAATTTGTCTCATGTCAAAGTCGCTCAGGTCTTTACTCCTGCCATTTCTCCACATCCAACAAGTTGACTACGAGAACTGATTATTCGCTTACCATCTAATCTACCCAGACCTTGGCATGTGCCCTTGTTATTAGAAGATCAATGTTATGTCCTGTACCTGTGACTTGTCATAATGTTTTGGCTCATTAGTGTATTTCCTAATGCATTTTAAACTACAGTAGGTCTAGTTGCATCTTCAACACGATGAGACTGAAGTGTTTTACTAGACAGCTGTGTGGCTGATCAGCACATATTTCTGCAAAGCATTTCTAAAAACAAATAATTTTGCATTAACTGCACAATTGTTCATAAAAGCCATTGTCTGGTTTCCCCTACTTTATTATCCATCTCAAATTTGTTTATAAAGCATGTTCCAACGGCTAAAATAAAATAAATTGCATTTGTTGAACATTGTATACCTTCCTTACAGCCCAATAGCATTTTGCCATTTTAAACTGTCAGTTTGGCGAAGGGCATGGGTACTTACAGACAGCTAGATTTGTGTGAGTTTTGTGACATTGACTGGTGATCATTGACTGGATTGTTTATATTGGAACTAATGGCTCGGAGTGAACCAGCTAGAAAGAGAGGTAAAGCGGGTCTAATTTTATAGTCCCAGGTTGTACTCATGAATTTCACCAGACAGAAGGAGTCCACTACTATTATGCTACTGCTCAAGCAACAATCAGTGTTTTGACAATGGCTTGTGGCTAGAAGGTTAAATATCACCTGTTGTTCCGGAATTCAGGGTTTGTAATGCACACTTCAAAGACGAAGATTATGTTCATAAAAATAAGTTAATTGCCTCTGGAATGCTAACGGAGGAGAAGACTTATTACCTGAAGCCAGGTGCAGTACCCTCCGTCTTCAACTTTTCAGGCTACAGCGTTGGAAATTCCGACCGACCATCAGCCAGTGAAACTAGCAACAACACCGTTCAGTGCACAGAGAGAGCAAGAAGATGTGCTGACCAGCTAGTCAAGAAAGAGGTACGGTGTGTTGTAGCTTCAATTCTTTTTGCGATGACAGAGATGCAAAAAAGCTGCTCCTGAAATAGGTTTTATATGTTTTTCAAAAGTACAGCTTTAACAACTGTTTTGATAATCAATCTGTTGAATATTGTTATGATTAATTGAATAAAAAATAGGATTAAATGCAAGTGTTTTATTTGTTATTTTTAAAGAGGGTTTTCCAAATGCTCTCGTTAAAAAAACTTCATATGGCATTATTCGAGAAATAGAAAACATGCAAAATGCAAATCGTTTTTGAAGTGCACATAGCAACAGATGTTTTACAAAGCTGTTGTTTCAGAGGTGCAATTCTGAACTGTTTTGATAAATAATGAACGATAAAAAAAACAGTATGCTGTAGAATAGTATGCTAAAATACCACAAATATTATGCTTTAACGTGTTGGAACTAACCCAGAATTTCAGTAAGGAGAAATAAGAAAAGGCAGAAAAACAAACAGATTTGAAAATAGCTGAAGTACAGCCTGAAGTATAGAGACAACATCCCAATATTTTAACAAATTTTGTTCAGTTGTGGATGAATTTTGCTTAAAGTTTATATGACACTCATGGCATGATCCATCACATCTGTAACATGGGGAGTGATAACATGCTCGATTGTAACCCAACTAACACGTTACGTAACCACGACCAACCGTCACGTTATGGATTGGTAAAGGATTGGTAATGTCATGACATTACCTTCTCAAAAGGTTGTGGCGACGTTATCGGAAGGTAATTGCATGACCACATAATTGGTAATCTTCCTTACCTCCTCAGCATGTCGCAGGAGCGTAATTACACGACATACTGACAAGGTAACTACTTATGTACCGGTTTGGTAACGATCCTACGTAACTCCAACGTTATCTGAAGGAAATTAATGACCACATAATTGGTAATCTTCCTTACCTGCTCAGGATGTAGCAGAAACGTAATTACAGGACGTACTGACAATGTAACAACTTTCGTACCAGTTTGTTAACGATCTTACGTAACTACAACCGGGAAATAACTCCTATTTTCGTTGCTACAACGTACTTTGCTTACAATGTCATTACTGCCACCACATCGGAAACCACGTATTCCAAATATTTCAAAGTTCACCTGAAGATCTTTAGAGTCACAAGAATTCCCCAATCACCGCAATTCAGACCAACTCAAATAGTTCTATATAATCTCCCACAACACAGACGGAATGCTTACACAAATTGTAAACTGTGCACGCGCAGATGTGCCACAGCTCGAGCGTCCCGCCATTTCTTGTTCGTTATAGTTTGTACTCCTAAATAGTCGTCAGAAGTTTACAGTATCTCAGCAGACATAACCGGTGGCTATAGCATGTTTATTTGACAACAGTTTAAGATAATTCTGATTTATGTTCTGATTTAGTCATGTCTGTGAGTTGTCACCAGTACTCTTCTGCTACTGTGGTTAGCCTACATTAGTAGTTATTGCTATTTAGAAATGTTATAATCATTTATGTTAATCATACTTTCGTTTTCTAATCTAGCAATTTTCCAATTTAGTTATTTTCTAATTTAGTCATGTAGCCTGCGTTATAGTACTGTAATATACCTAGCTAACTACTGCAGGGAGCGCAAGTTTTCTTTTAAGATATATATACCTGGCTAACTAGCTACTGCAGCTAGCAAACGGTACTGTATGACTACATTAAACAAACATCAGTGTAGTTTGTTAAGCCGACATCATTTCTGGAGCACCGTCATCATTTCTGGACAAGGAATCTCAGGTAAGCTTCTTTAACTTCTTTACAAAGCAGATAGATAACTATCTGTCATATAGCTAAAATCACTTTGGTAGTTCCCATCGAATTACAGTACTGTCTAGCAAACCAACTAACGTTAGCTCAAACGTTAGCAAGCTACAATACAGTACAGTAAGTCAACTACTAACTAGCTTGGTTGGTAACTTTTTTCAAACATAGATGAACATCGAGTCACCTCACAAGTACTCAAATGTAAAGATTTTTACTATGAGTTCCACAAGTAATGATTCAACAAGATATTTGACAAAATTGTAAAAGTGATATAAATTATGAACGAATTGAATCAAATGGTTGACACTGTTTTATACTGTTTTTAAACTGGTTATAAGTCGTGGAGCTCCACCCCCTAGAGGGGCTTTAGCTCCTAGTGATTTACCCTGGCCGTGTTAGCGGCCGTACTGAAAACTCATTATGCACGATGCGACAGCCAATCAGGGCACGCCTGCCCCTATATAGGACCCGTGAGCCCAGAGAACGCCCTCCCTTTTTATTCAGCAAACGCTTGCTGAGTTATACTGTTACTTATTTCTATTGCTTCAGCCTGAGAATTTTTGCCGTCGGCATTCTTTAGTTCGACGTCTCATCATGAAGAAATTTTTCGCCGCTGCATGCCGTTGTGCCGACCTGTCACCGGATCAGGACCCTCACCGTTCGTGTGTTTCCTGCCTGGGACCGGCCCACGCTCGCGAAGGTCTCACCGACCCCCCGGCTTGCTCCTCCTGTGCTACTCTGTCCCTCTCTACACATGTAGAGAGGGCAAACTTTTTCGAAGAGGAGGTAGACGTCTCCGCTGCGTTGAGTTCCAGCTGCGACGACGACCACGTCTGAGGAGGATGCTTCCGACGCCGGACCCGACTCCCCTGACTCAGAAAGACCCGCTCCCTTCCCGCATGGGTTGTGGTGGCAGGTCTCGCACTTCTCCCTCTCTCCCGGGCGAAATAGATGACGACCTCTCTTCTACTGCTTCATTCCGCCCGCCCCCTCTCCGCGTGGAGTTTGCGGGCATGATTGAGAGAGCAGCGCTACGTATCCAGCTGCCCGTCTTCACTGCCGACACCGAAGGAACCTTCAGACATGTCCTTTGGCTCCTGGGCGGAACGTGTCAAACCGGTGGACTCCCCTGTGCCTGAGGTCCGCGGTTTTAAAGCTTTCGCCGAGGGTTCCTGGTCCGCTCCAGCCTCTGCAAGAGCTCCCTTCAAATCCTACGCCACCTTCACCAGAGTCAACGGTAGGCAGACTCCCATCAGCTCGGCCATTCCTCCTTTAGAACCTGAGCTGGCCGAGCATTTCCTGCCTTCCTGGGGCTGGTCGGGGAAGAAGCCTGCCCTACCATCCACCAAGGACCACTACACGGGGCAGTTATGGGATAAAGTCTACGTTTTGGGATCACAGGCCCTGGCCGCGGCGAACAATGTTGCTCTCCTCACGTTGGCGGCTTCCCACATTTTAAGCCGCCATCAACATCACGATGTCGAAGAGGTAGTCGGTAACCTAAAGGCTATTCTCCATCTTAACCAGGCTCAGACGGTTTGCGCCGGACGCGCAGTGGCTTCTTCAGTGGTCGGACACCGTCACCTGTGGCTGTCTCTCTCCTCCCTACGCGACGCAGATCGCGCACCCCTCCTGAACGCACCACTATCCCAGGAGAGCTTGTTTGGTGTGCTGTTCACACTGCCATAGCGTCTTTTAAGAAGACAGACGAGGGAAGGAAGGAGCTATCTCGTCACCTTCCTTTGGCTAGCCGCTCTTCTCATTCAGCCCCGCGTCCTTCTCATCGCCCGGGCTCCTCTGCTAAGCGACGCCAGCGCCGCCAGGTCTCTGCTGCCACCTCCTCTGCTGCCTTGGCGCCTCCTCCTACTGCCGCGGCTCCTGCTCCCCCTACCCCGCGACGCAGGCAACCTGCCCCCAGACTGGATCATCCGTGGCCGTCTATGAAACCCAGACCATCCTGACTAGGCGTGGAGCGGGCTGCGAGTGGCAACGTTGCCCCCACGGCCTCCGCCTCTTCCTCCATCAGCAGGGTAAGGGCCGAGTCTGACGGCGTTGCAGATTCGGCATGACTATCTTTTCCTTTCAATAAACAAGCTAAACTTTGCTTGGGTGTAAGTTGTGCTTCTGTGCAGACTCAGGCGGTGTCTGAACCTGTTAAATCACTTGTACCCTTTGCATGCTCTAGTTTGCCTCCTTCGGTGGCTGTTAGAGACTCCGCAAGCGCTCTCTCTGTCTCTATGTCTGCCCCGTTGGATATGAGCAGTGGTGCGAATGAGAGGCTTTTCCCTCGTTCTCGCCCTGCAGCCTGCAGGTATTCTAATGTTTTTGCTTGTGCACGTTCTATTCCTTTCCCTATTCAGTGTAAGTGTAAGAGCGGGGCAGAGGGGGAATTCGAACTCTTTCTGGACAACGCCCCCCAACTTCATGCTCTTCCTCTCTCAGAGCGTTATTGGGAGTGGCGTCAGCACTGTACAATGTCAGCCTGACTCGATCGAACGATCAGACTGGGTTATCTAATTCAGTTTCGCTCAGCTCCACCTCCCTTCTCCGGTATAGTGGAGACGGTGATGTCATCGCCCGACAGAGCGTCTGCTCTACTGTCAGAGGTGACGGACTTGTTGAGCAAAGGAGCGATCTCAGAGGTCCCGGAGGATCTCAGGCAGGACGGCTTTTACTCCCGTTACTTCCTGGTTCCCAAGAGAATGGGAGGAGTGAGGCCGATCTTGGATCTGCGCAATCTGAATGCACAGGTACCTAAACGTCCATTCCGTATGCTCACCACCACTCACCTGCTAGAAGCCTTCCTGCCGGGAGATTTCTGTTCAAGGGTAGACCTCAAGGATGCTTACTTCCATGTCCCGATCGTGCGCAGACACAGGAAGTTTTTCCGGTTTGCCTTTCAGGGCAGGGTCTATGAGTATACGAGGATTCCGTTCGGCTACGCTCTGGCCCCACGCACTTTCTCCAAATGTCTGGAGGCAGCGCTGGAGCCTCTACGCAGGGAAGGCATCAGGATTTTAGCCTATTTGGATGACCTCCTGATTCTGGCATAGTCCCTGGAATTGGCCAGGATGCACACTTTCCGAGTGGTGTTCCTTCTCACGCGGTTAGGTCTCGCTGTGAATTGGCAGAAGAGCGTGCCAAGGTCAGCCCAGCGGGTTTTTTACCTGGGTCTGGTCATGGACACGTGTACAATGAGAGCTCGCATTTCAGACACTCGGGCTCTCGATCTGTTCTCTGCCCTCAACCTATGCCTGCCGCCCTGCAGGCCGCCCTGCAGGCTTCCGGTTCGGACCATCATGTCCCTTTTGGGCATGATGGCTGCTGCGCACACGGTAGTTCCCCTGGGCCTACTGCACATGCGCAGCCTACAGGCCTGGTTCGCTCGCCTGCGGGTCGACCCGGTACGCCATCGGAACCGGACTTTGTCTCTGCCAGCTCACCTGCGTGGGGACCTGGACTATTGGAGAGACCTCTTGGCGCTCTCTCAGGGCGCTCCTCTGGGCAGGGTGTCAGAATACGTTCAGGTTTTCACAGACGCCTCTCTTCACGGATGGGGCGGTGTGTGCCAGAGTCAGGCTGTCGGGGGCGTGTGGCCTCTTGGCCCTCGCCACATCAACCTGCTGGAACTGGACACGGTCTCCTTGGTGCTGACACACTTCTCGGACTGGGTCAAGGGCCGCGATGTCCTGGTTCGCTCAAACAACCGGGCCACGGTGGCTTACATCAATCGCCAGGGGGGGGATCAGGTCTCCTGCTTTCCACCGGTCGGCGAGACATCTTTGGCTATGGGCGCATGCCCACCTCCGCTCTCTGACTGCAACTCACATTCCGGGCCGTCTGAATGTGGGCCCGGACATGATGTCTCGGGGCGGCCTTCATCCCGACGAGTGGCTTCTTCACCCAGACATCGTCTCCCTCATCTGGCAGAGGTTTGGGGAGGCCCAGGTGGATCGCCCCCCTCTGGGGGTGGACGCATTTGCGCACCACCCATGGCCTCCTTTACGCATTTCGAGGCCTCCTTTACGCATTTCCCCCGCAGCGCTGCATAGCGCGTCTGCTGGCTCGGATCAAGGCGGAAGGGCTTCGGGTCATCCTAGTGGCACCTGATCACCCTGCAGCTATCTGGTATCCAGAGATGATCCAGTTGCTGGCGAACCGCCTGTGGACGGTCCCGCTCAGACAGGTCGCACTGTCCCAAGTGGAGGGCTCGATCCTACACCCTCCATCGCTGTCAGGAACTCTCAGGGTCTGGCCCCTGAGCGGGTCAGGCTTTTGAATAGAGGTCTGTCCGCTGCGGTCATCCGCAACATCCAGGGTGATAGGGCAGCATCCACGTCCAAGGTGTATTCCACTCGCTGCAATATGTTTGTGTCATGGTGCACGCAGAGGTCCTCGGACCCTTCGTGTCGTCCTGTGGAGGATATCCTGTCATTTTTGCAGTATCTCTTTGATATGGATAGGTCTCCTTTGACCATCCGTGGATACGAATCGGCCATCTCTGCGTGTCATGAGGGTTTTGCTGGAAACACGGTTTTCAGCCACCCTGTCCTCCGCTGCTTCCTGTTGGGTACGCGTCGTCTGCGCCCGGTGGCCAGGCTGAGCACTCCACAATGGGATCTGCCCAAGGTGCTGGGCGCTCTCTGTGAGCCCCCATTCGAGCCTTTGCAGCAGTGTTCTCTTAAGTTGCTCTCCCTTAAGACTGCTTTACTCATCGCTTTGTGCTCTGCTAAGTGGGTGAGTGACCTCCACGCGTTTTCGGTGCGTCCGGGCTGCCTTACTATCAGAGAGGTCTTAGGCTCCGCTACGCTGAGACCTAATCCTTCTTTCATATCCAAGGTTATCACCAGCTCATTTCGATCTAGGACTATCGATTTACAGGCCTTCTTCCCTCCTCCGCACGCACGTAAGGAGAATGAGAGGCTCCACTGTCTGTGTCCGGTGCGCGCTCTCGCTCTTTACATAGAGCGCACCAGCTCTATCAGATTGACTACCCAGCTGTTTGTTTGCTATTCGGATTCCTGGGTGGGGCGTCCGCTTCCTAAGCAGCGTCTCTCCCACTGGCTTTGTGACTGCATCACTTTGGCCTACGGGGCGTCTTGTTCCATGGTTCCGGATGGCCTCTGTGCACACTCCACGCGGGATGTTGCAGCCTTCTCTGCCCTTTTCCACAGGGGGCAGGGTAGATGACATTTGCGCTGCGGCATCGTGGTCATCGCCTTCGGCGTTTGCCTGTTACTACTTACTGGACATGTCTCCTTCATCCCTTGTTCATTCGGTTCTCGGTGCAGCTGCCCAAGACCTCTGAATTTTGATGGGGAATCTCGTGCTTTGCCTTGATTCTAGCTTTTCTCTAGTGCTATAGGAGCTCTGTAGCCTGCTGGCTCAGTGGTATTGTCACTGCCTGCCAATACACTAGGTGCGGGTTTCCCTGCTCCTTGGGACGTTTGTCTTATTGTCATTTATTTTTTTGTTTCCCCATGCCCCACATCTCGTGATGTGTGGTGCGTGAGTATGTGTTGTGCTTAGGTGGAACGGATACGTTTCTCTTTCACTTGAGCTCAACATCCCCTCCCCTGGGGTGGCCTATGTGTTCATAGGCCTACTCTGGGGGAGGATTCCATCATTAACGCATTCGATCATCCCTTCTCTGACCTCGTCAGCTCTTGGGGATGTTTTCGTCTTGGGGTTTGGGGGACAGTTTTTATACTGTACCCTGCGAGCCGTGCTGGTTGGTCCAGCAGGGAGTACATCCTTGGGTCGCTCGCTCCACCGTGAACCACTAGGAGCTAAAGCCCCTCTAGGGGGCGGAGCTCCACGACATATAACGTTAGTTACCGGGAATGTAAGTCCGGTTATATGAGTCGAGCGGAACCCCCTAGACCTGTTGCCCTACCGACCCAAGAGTTGCCGAATAAAACTCGGGAGGGCGTTCTCTGGGCTCACGGGTCCTATATAGGGGCAGGCGTGCCCTGATTGGCTGTTGCATCGTGCATAATGAGTTTTCAGTACGGCCGCTAACGCAGCCAGGGTAAACCACTAGGAGCTAAAGTCCCTCTAGGGGGCTCCGCTCCACTCAAATAACCGGAGTTACATTCCCGGTAACTAACGTTTTCATTGTCCATGTCCAGGTGCAGCAATGGGTCCAACGGCAGAGGAAGGTGAAGATAGAATTGAAGACCACTCAGACTCATTTCTGACAACAACGAAGAGTAAAGTGCCGTCTTTGCTTGTGTTATTGTATTTTGTCAGTTGGATAATATTAATTGTTTGTTTCAATTTATTGTTATTTTTCTCTTATCTTCATGATTTCACAATTCTTCACCATTTGAAAAGAAAATAACCCAATGAAGTGTAAAGCATTCATATTGGCTTGTGTTCTTATATTTTAATTATTTGTAAAATGACCAGTTTGATAATATTTCTAAATTTGATCAGTTGATAGCTGGAACAAAAATGTCAATGATTGGAGAAGGATAGAACTCTACTAGCGGGAAAAAATACTATTTATCATGGCTATTGCCATTGAAGACCTACAGTTTCATTGGAGTTAACTAGATT
>JACXGI010007232.1:14919-38365 GCA_016801175.1 Esox masquinongy
ACAGTTCTGATTTTAATTTCTGTGCTGTTGACCAACTTGGGAGTGTGAGGTGGGTGATAAATAAAATATTTTTTAAATTACATAAATGTTCTGGTTTGTTTGTAAATGTATATACTTTTTTGCTACATATGGGGCTCTTGTATATTACAGGATATGTCATGTAATTTGCTAGGAGAAAATGTCTGGACTGATGATCTAATAGCATTGCCATTATTATACCTGGGAAGAGGTTGATAAAATACATGTATAATATTTATACATAATACCTCACTGTAAAACTAAACGTCGCTGTAGAACCCTGCTGAAATGTGTTGTGCACATTTAAGATTTCATGGAACAGTTCGAGCAGGTAAACCAAGGTTGGAGAAAACTGTCAAGATGTTGACTGGACAGAAATGAACTTAGCTGTACATATTCTAGCTGTACGTATGAATATAAAAAATGTAAGAGGAAAAGGGCAATGAATGGATCAACTGGATCGGATGCCTGGGATTCGCAATTACCAACCGACAACCTTAGAAATACCACGTTGCTACGACATGCTAGGGACCAACTGACAACGTCAATTAGTTATGTTGTAGCGACAACAAGAAAACTTTCACTTTTCCGGTTGTGACAACGTAGCTGACAACATTGCTGCTACCTAATTTCGGTCGCCAAATTACGTCGTAACTACATTGTGACAATGGAAAATTGTTAGCTGGGAAGTAAGTAGCCCACCAGTTTGGTGCTGCGACTGCAAACATTACATTAATGCACTACTTAAAGCTGGGGTAGGTACATTTGTGAAATAAATTGAAATGTGAGAAACAGCACCCCCAGTTCTTCCCTCCTCTCCCCCTCTTCCCCCCAGTCCGAGTTTGATTGACAGCTGGGTTTCTCTTACCTAATCACATGAATGCGCATGCAACAAGAGGAGCTTTCCACTCCCGCAGCCGATCTAATGCAATTTTTACACAGCGAACCGTAAATTAATCAACATAGACCTAAATGCAATGGCCACAACACGGGTAAGAAAAGTTAGATATTTAAATGTATTGTGTTTTTTTTAGAAAAATGTATACTTTATGTAAATTGTCCTAAGTTAGATCAGCCAGTTACACAACTGAATGTAGCCTAGCCAACGTTAGCTTAGTAGTTCTGGGGAGCTACTTACAGTTAGCTAATCAAAAGCGAAGCTAAACAATCAGTATAGTAATGCACAAAATCCAGAAAGAAAGCGAGCAAGTAACTCTGTGTCCAAATTGAGCATTTTTCATTGGGTAGCTTGCATAGCTAGCGTTGGCTTAACGGCACTACATGAGATGTATTGATAGTTAGCTATTCAAATAATAAGAAAAAACTATTTGTATTATAATGTGAATAAATCCATTTACCTGTCCAGAAGACAAAGTGCTATATCAGAGTCGAACTTCCCTTTCAATGTCATTAGTTCTTGTTTTCGCCAGCTCTTTTATGAAGAGCGCTACTCCAAAATCTTTCTTTGCTTCAAAGTTTTCGATGCGTATGCTGTTGTAGGCAGCGGAGTAATTGGCTTTTTGTTTTCATCTCTAAAGTAGCTGCCATTTTAGCTTCTGTCTGAAAAATGTTTTCTTATCACAGTGCCAAAGCTGCATTGTCACTACCAGAGTCACATTTTCAGAGCAGGATTCCAAGGGCAGGGAGCTGTCTGTGGTGCTAACCATATCTCACAGGGCCTCAGTTATCTTAGACACCATGTCTAGACAAAACATTTTATTTTCAATGAAAAAATCAGAGATAGGTATCAAAGTTACTTTACAGTTTTTTGGAGACTGTGAAACTGTCATGTTTCGTGATATAACATAAAACATTTTCTGTCATCCACTCAAGGGCGTAGGAGCCGGGGGACGGAAGGGACATGGCCCCCTCAATAATAGAAAAAGGTTAAATTGTCCCCCTGAATAATGTTGTACTTTTATTTTGAAAAAATTACGTTGGAACTTCTCATGTCCCCATCGCGACTGAATCCGCCATTCTCGTTTATTCTTTCATGACGACCAGTGTGTGTAGTCTGGCTAAGTGGATTACTGTAGCTATATGTTTTGTTTTCACAATAAGTACACTGTGTATAAACGTCAGTACATGTTCATACTGTAGTTATAGAACGAACGAAAACGTGATAACATATGAGCTTTCTTCTAGCTAAAATGTAGACGTAGTTAGCTAGCTAACTATCTTTATTTTCAAGTATTATCTAACAAACGTTACAGTAGCTTGCTTGCTGGATAACACTGAGTAGTTCCTATGGCTGTGTGTAAAAGTGATAGTAAATTATTTGAAAGGAAGAACACCTGCTAAAATGATTTGCACTATAGTCTTTACCATATGGTCTGCAAGTAGCTAGCTTAGCAATAGCTTAGCTAGTGAGCCACCACCTGTCAAGAATTGAGTGTAGGTAGCTAAGGTTCTTGGTACCAATCTCCACATCACAGCTGGCAGTTTTCTTTCTTCAGTTTCAATGTCTTGAATCATCTATATATTGCTATGGGTCCTAAAAGTGTGTTCAGTATTTTAAGAATTTGGTTTATGTTATGTATGATTGTGGCCAGAAAGTTCAAAGTAGTTCAAAGTTAAAATGGTTTATTTGTCAATTGCAATAACAAGTTATGGCAATGAAATGCTTGGTTTTCCTACTCCCGACAGTGTAGTTAAATGTTAAAAAAGTAACAGTAATTATAATATAAAAATAAGAAGATAACACGAACTATCAATAATAACACTATACAAAAAACATGCATCAATAATAATAACTATACAACAGTACAACCGTAGTGCAATGTAAAAGGGACAGGTGTGCATGATATGATTGGCAGATGAGCATGATATAAAGTGACAGGTGTGCATGGGACTATGGGTGGAAGGGAAGAGGGGTTCCTGAATTGAGCAGCCTTACAGCCTGAGGAAAGAAACTGTCCCGTAGCCTGTTAGTTTTGGAAGGAATACTCCTGTACCTTCTGCCTGACGGCAGCTTTGTAAACAGTTCATGGCATGGGTGGCTGGGATCTGTAATGATTAGTTTGCTCCTCCTCCTACAACTCTCTGTGTAGAGATCCTGCAGGGATGGCAGGTCAGACCTTGTGATGCACTCTGCTGTTTTAATCACCCTCTGAAGTGCTTTGCAGTCGAGGGCGGTGCAGCTGCCATACCAGGCGGTGACACAGCCGGACAGGATACTCTCGATAGTGCATCTGTAGAAGTTGTTGAGTATCCTGGAATCCATGCCAAATCTCCTTAATCGGTGTAGGAAGAATACCCGTTTCCAGGCCTCCTTCACCAAGATGTTAGAGTGATGAGACCAGGTCAAGTCATCGCTGAAGTTGACACCAAGGAATCGGATGTTGTGAACTCTCTCTACTGCATACCCATTGATGTGTATGAGAGCATGGTCTCCCCGCCACTGCTTCCTGTGATCAACAATCATCTCCTTCGTTTTGCTGATATTGAGCTGGAGGTTGGTTTCCTGACACCACGAAGTCAGTGACCTTACCTTGTCTCTATAGGCTGACTCGTCGTTGTCAGAGATCAGGCCTATGATGGTGGTGTGGTCAGCAAACTTAACGATGGTGTTGGAGACGTGGGTTGCCAGGCAGTCGTGGGTGAAGAGAGTACAGGTGCAGGCTCAGCACACAGCCCTGGGGGGAGCCAGTACTGAGAGTCAGTGAGGAGGAGGTGGTGTTGCCCATCCGCACCACCTGGGGTCTGCCTGTCAGGAAGTTCCAGATCCATCTGCACATAGAGGGGTTGAGACCCAGATCCCTGAGCTTTTCCGCTAGCTTGTGGGGCACAATGGTGTTGAAGGCTGAGGTGTAGTCAATGAACAGCATTCTCACATATGTGTTCCTTTTGTCCAGATGAGAGAGTGCGGAGTGGAGGGTCAGAGCAATGGCATCCTCTGTAGATCTGTTATGTCTATAGGCAAACTGCAGCGGGTCAAGTGTTAAAGGCATGGAGTCTGTGATGTGAGTTTTAACTAGCCGCTCAAAGCACTTCATGATGATTGGTGTGAGTGCTACAGGGTGGTAGTCATTCATGCAGAAGACTTTTTGCATTTTTGGCGCAGGAACAATGATGGTCTTTTTGAAGCAGGTGGGGACCACTGACTGACGTAGCGATAGGTTGAAGATATCAGTAAAGACATCAGCCAGTTGGTCAGCACAGACCTTGAGAACACGGCCTGAGATGTTGTCTGGTCCAGAAGCCTTACGGGAGTTAATCCTTTTTAGGGCTTTGCAAACGTCTGCCCTGGTCATTTGTAAAGGGCAGCCGTCCTGGTCCATTTGAGTGTCCATGCCAGGGATGATGTTCTCAAAGCGAGCATAGAAAGAGTTCAGTTCCTCTGGGAGAGAAGCCGGCACTTCCCCCACACTGCCTGAATAGCCTTTATAGTCTGTGATGGTTCTCAGACCACTCCACATGTTCCTGGTATTGGAGCCCTGGTAGAGAGATTCTACTTTGACTCTGTATTGGCTTTTTGCAGGTTTTATTGCCTTCCTGAGGTCATACCGGGATTTCTTATAATTGTCCTTCCTGCCGGAGTTGAATGCTGCAGTCCGTGCCTTAAGCATGGCACGAATACTACTGTTGACCCATGGTTTTTGATTAGGGAATGATTTTGTAGTTGTACGTGGTACAACGTCGTCGATACATTTACTAATAAAACCGGTCACGGACTCTGTGTATTCGTTGATATTGCCTCCAGCCGCCTCTCGGAACATTTCCCAGTCGGTAGTGAGGAAACAGTCATGTAAGTCGGGGTCCGAAAGTGATAGACATGAACAAACAGGCAAGGAGGGAGAGAAAGAGGCCACAAGCGAACAGGTAAATCATTGATAGTTGCCACGCCTAGACAAACTCTTGATCTGTCATCATGTACATCAATCAAGAGTCATTGATTATGATCTCTGATAAAAGGACACCATCTGAATTTAGGGGTGTGTATGCGTTTACTTTTATGCAGGAGAGTGGCAGTCATAAAAATAACACTGGTCAGAGAGGCAGGCAGAGTGAGGGAGAGAGAGGCCACAAAACAACAGATAAGATAGTGACAAGTATTAATTCAAGGCGGTCTATAGGAGCAGATTGGAAAACGTAAATGGACAGTTCATCCAAAAATCATATTTCAGTGACAGTCCCCTTACTCCCAGTTGGTCCTTCAGGCACATACCTTTGTGCTCAAAAGTTTGCATACCCTTGGAGAATTGGTAATATATGTACCATTTGTAAAGAAAACATGAGTGTGCAGGCAAAACACATGTCTTTTATTTCTTATGGGATTCACATTCAACTGTAGGCCATAACAGAATGGCACAATCATAAAACAAAACATGGCAAAAAAGAAAAAAAGGAACTGACCCCTGTTCAAAATTCTGCATACCCTTAGTTCTTAATACTGTGTATTGCCCCCTTTAGCATCAATGACAGCATGCAGTCTTTTGTAATAGTTGTCTATGAAGCCCCGAATTCTTGCAGGTGGTATAGCTACCCATTCGTCTTGGCAGAATGCCTCCAGGTCATGCAAAGTCTTTGGTTGTCTTGCATGAACCGCACGTTTGAGATCTCCCCAGAGTGGCTCGATGATATTAAGGTCAGGAGACTGTGATGGCCACTCCAGAACCTTCACCTTTTTCTGCTGTAACCACTGGAGGATCAACTTGGGCTTGTGTTTAGGGTCATTGTCATGCTGGAAAGTCCAAGAGCATCCCATGCGCAGCTTTCGTGCAGAAGAATGCAAATTGTCTGCCAGTATTTTCTGATAACATGCTGCATTTATCTTGCCATCAATTTTCACAGAATCCCCGTGCCTTTAGAGCTCACACACCCCCAAAACATTAGTGAGCCACCACCATGCTTCAAAGTGGGGATGGTATTCTGTTCACTATAGGCCTTGTTGACCCCTCTCCAAACATAGCGCTTATGGTTGTGACCATAAAGCCCTATTTTGGTATTGTCACTCCTAATTACTGTGTGCCAGAAGCTGTGAGGCGTATCAAGGTGTTGTCGGGCATATTGTAAGCAGGCTTTTTTGTGGCATTGGCGCAGTAAAGGCTTCTTTCTGGCAACTCGACCATGCAGCTCAGTTTAGTTCAAGTATCATCATATTGTGCTCTTTGAAACAACCACACCGTCTTTTTCTAGAGCAGCCTGTATTTCTTCTGAGGTTACCAGTGGGTTTTTCTTTGTATCCCGAACAATTCTTCTGGCAGTTTTGGCTGAAATATTTCTTGGTCTACCTGACCTTGGCTTGGTATCAAGAGATCCACACATTTTCCACTTCTTAATACGTGATTGAACAGTACTGACTGGCATTTGCAAGGCCTTGGATATCTTTTTATATCCTTTTCCATCTTTATAATGTTCCATTACCTTGTTACACAGGTCTTTTGACAGTTCTTCTCTGCTCCCCATGGCTCAGTATCTAGCCTGCTCAGTGCATCCACGTGAGAGCTAACAAATTCATTGACTATTTATACACAGACACTAATTGCAATTTAAAAAGCCACAGGTGTGGGAAAATAACATTTTCAATGTTTGTAACAAGCCAAACATTCAACGGTATGTAAACTTTTGATCAGACCAGAACAGCCTGTATTTCTCCTGAGGTCACCTGTGGGCTTTTCTTTGCATCACAATTGTTCTGGCAGTTTTGGATGAAATCTTTCTTGGTCTACCTGACCTTGGCTTGGTATCAAGAGATCCCTGAATTTTCCACTTCTTAGTGATTGAACAGTACTGATTGGCATTTGCAAGGCTTTGGATATCTTTTTATGTCCTTTTCCATCTTTATAAAGTTCTATTACCTTGTTGCGCAGGTCTTTTGACAGTTCTTTTCTGTTCCCCATGGCTCAGTATCTAGCCTGCTCAGTGCATCCACGTGAGAGCTAACAAACTCATTGACTATTTATACACAGACATTGCAATTTAAAAAGCCACAGGTGTGGGAAATTCACCTTTACTTGTCATTTTCACCTGTGTGTTTCACCTTGTGTGTCTATAACAAGGCCAAACATTCAAGGGTATGTAAACTTTTGATCAGGGCTATTTGAGTTATTTCTGTTATCATTATGATTTAAAAAGGAGCCAAACACCTATGTGATAATAAATGGCTTCATATGATCACTGTCTTTAAATAAAAGACAGTTTTTTTGCATCAGTCATTTTCAAAATGTCACCAAAATTTCACAAGTTCTGCCAGGGTATGCAAACTTATGAGCACAACTGTAGAGTCATTTTTTAAAACAATCCATTATTTAGCTCTGTCTCAGTCAGTAATTAGAGTTATTAGCATCGTACAAATGCATGAATGGAAATGCTACGTACCCCTATCGCAAAGCTGCATTGCAAGCGGAAAACTACTCTAAAACACTCCAAACTAAGAAAAGTGGTGTTGTTTACTTCAAAGAACATGACAATGTTGTATTCCTCGAAAGAAAGTTTGAATTTTCGCAATATAATTCTCATTTCAAATAAACAGGTACTTCCTGTGTTTACCGGTCAGTTTTGTTCACAATTGTATCAATCCACGCGTTCATTTGGAAAGAGTAAGTGTATACACAGTAAACGAAAGTTAGTATTCGCTAGCTAGAAAGCAAGTTACCTATTTCGTCTTTGATATTCACCTCAGACTGTCAAACTTTGTTTGCTTGAGAGAGAAAGGAAAATACAGATATATTATATCTGACTCTGAAAACTAGCAGGAAGAACATTTTTAGTGGGATAGAGCCTTACTTGTTCTAACCATAATACACAGATGATGAATTGACCGAATAGAAGCTTGGATTGCAGCTAAAAGGGGGCAATGTTGAACCCATTAATCCCGAAACCTTGCCCAGAATATCCAGAGGCAATGTGTACTTTGTGTAGCACAGTATAACATAGCAATCGGAAATATTACTTACAATCTGTCTTGTCTCCAAAGGTTGAACTGGGTAACTTGATGGAATTGCATTCGCCTTAGTCCTCTTCTAAGTGAATGTGGGTCACAATTCTCTTTATTAAAATCTTTCTCGCAAAAATTGTATGTCTTGTTGGCGAAGTTGCTCCATTTATTCTCCCACAATACGACTCAGGAGAGGCAGAGGTATTGTCCCAATTGCAGAGCAGGTAGAATTTAATTAACTCAACTTTAATTTAATTTAAAATTTACTTTAATTAACTCAATGTACATAAGTGTAAACTAGCAGCAATTTTAAAAAGTTAGGCGAAGCAACTTATCTTCAGATGACTTGTTGAGGTTAAAGTGCACTGCCGAAGAACAGAAGCTGTGTATGGTGGCTATAGGAAATAGTTCGCCAGTGCAAGTGGCAACAAAAGGATGCAAAGATGGCAGCACCAGTACTTCCTGCTAAAGTTCATGATACAGCGATTTGTCGACCAGCGATTTGTGCAACGGACTTTTGAGCTGTGAGATTCTGGCTTTGGAAACAGTTTACTATTTTGACTATGTCATTGTTACCCTCGCATAATTACCAATAACAGAGGTTGCTGTTATGTTTTGCTGGAATGTCTTGCCTATTGGATAACCAAAGTTCGATCCCAAATCATCCTCTGTTGGACAACCAAAACTGATCGCAAATTAACATCTAATACGTGTCCTTTTTCTATACGCGATTATTCTTAATAATTTCAAAACAGATTTAGTAATTATTCACCTCTGAAAAAAGTCATGAAACATTTTTGGATTATGCACATTTTTGCAAAGAGATTTAAATTTGCAATGTGCCTAATATTTTCTTTTTTTGGGAAGGTATGTTTATCAATGTACAAGGCCACAGCTGTTTTTTTGTTCTTCATTGTTCACTACATTTGATCTATCTAGTATTGAAGACTGTACTTATAGGCTGTTGAATAAGCCTGGCCTGAAAATGTACGTATAGGCTGTTGAATAAGCCTGGCCTGAAAATGTGGAGGCACTTGCAATACAATGTAATTTATTGTTTCAAGAGATTCTTGATTAAAGAACTGAATGCAAATATTGTTTATTATTATGGTCGATGATTACTTGAGATAATAGGATTGGTCACTCTTGTTGTATAATGATTAATGTTTGATAATGTTATATGCTGGTGACTGACATGGAGTATGCAATACCTGGCTATGTAATTATACAATATCTCATTAAATGTGTGCCTCCTGGGCATAACTGACCAAAACGTGAATATAGATTAAAGGATTTATCTTAAAGTAACTAAGTAACGTAACGCCTTAATTTCTACAGCAAGTAACTAAGTGACGTAGCTAGTTACTTTATGGGAACTGTAACTACTAACTGTAACTGTTTCCCAGCACTGCTCATGGCGAGCCACAGGGAGGATTTCTGATTAGTACGCATCATTTCTGAACAATTTATTCACCGGTGACTGAAGAGACATGACACTCCTTTTTTTTAACCAGCTAAAGTTTAAAACAAATATAATAAATGTCCCACAGATACAACTCAACAATAAACTGTGCCTCTGTTCTACTTGTTTCCACTTGTGCTGTTTCTCTGTCTCAGCTTATTTCTATTGTCCCTGTGCTTCTTTTGTTCTCTGTCTACTTAAAGCTGCATTATGTAACTGTTTTCATATTTTTTCATGCCCATGAAGTCTCTAGTGGCCATGCAAATGTGATGCAGCAGTAAAATTATTGCCCCTCTACGATGCCTAATAACTGAACTATTAATTTGTCCCGTTGGGTCAGATTTTCCCGTCATATTTTGAGCTGTGCACTGCGATTGTCCATAGACCAGAGACTCAAGAGGAAAAGCTATACGCTACTTTGGCTATCGATAAAAGATGGAAATTTAGCTCTGGGCGAGAAGAAAGTAAACATCGGAATTACTTTCACTGAGTGGAGAGGGAGTTGAAGGGATGTAAAACAAAGACTTTGCAAAAGTTACTGTAAGACCTAGCTAGCGCCATCATATATATCAGCTAGATAGGTTGTGTGAAGTGTCGGTTTTGCTTTGCAAGTGTTACTGTACTTACTTTGATGTTTTCAACCCCTGCATCCAATATATTTCATCACATTAGTTAATTAAGCTAGCTAGCTAACTAGGTGACATTGGCTTCAACATATTTGATGACTGTGACGTTGCATTGGTTTCTTTTCACAAGAATATGAAAAGTATATTATATTCCTAATTCATTAAAGCCAGATTGATATTGGAAAGCACTTGATCATAAATCCCAGTTAAGATACACTAGAAGCGACAATTGGATTGATCTGGACTGTGTTGTGTTCAGCCGAGTAATGGTAATTGGCTATTGCTAGCTAGCTAGCTCTGAGAAAAAAGAGCTGAAACAGTGGCTATGTACTTTTTTTCATTATGACACTAAGTGGACCACATTTTTTCAAAGTTCCTTCACCTAATTATACAGATGCACCGTTACAGTGGAAATGTTGTAAACTGCACATCCCTGCCCACTCTTTAGTCAGCTATTGCATGACACAACATTCTAACATTAGCAAACTTTGCGTTGTCACATGTTGTCTGTGTTATACATCTAAACTGTGAGTCATTTTTTGATGTACTTGAAGCTCTAGAAAACATTTGAACAGAAAATGTGTATTTTTTCACAGTTGCTGTGTGATGGCAAGAAATTGTCTTCAATGCCTTTAAAGCCTTTGTTTCCATCCGTACCATTGTCAAGTATTGTCATGTATGGCAGCAAAAGGTTTGCTTTCTCTCTTTCGGGCTATGAGGCTAGAACCATAATGGCAGCACTTAGTTACAAACATTGTTCGTACCAGTCAAAAGTTTGGACTCAGTACTGTAGATGTCGATAGGTTATGATGCAATGGTAATGGAATGCTATGGTATTCTGATAAAATACTAACTAATTATTATCTTTCAGGTACGAGAAAATGTAAAATAACGAATCAGGAAGACATCTGTTTACTCCCTGAGTAAAGTAAAGTTCCACCACCAACAATGACCAAGCTTTTGTTGTCAATTGAGACATCAAAACCTCTGCAAGAGCACTGTTGGCTATAATTATCTTTTCTCTGTTCCTGAAGCCATGGCCTGAAGTACAGATTCAAGGATAAGAAACCACACAACACAGGATACCCATCTGGCTACCCCACATTTACCCATCTGGCTACCCCACCCCAGGATACCCCACATTTACACTATCAACAAGTGGAATATTATTCCAAATTGGGATACAAATTAAGATTATTGCAGTGTAGTGCAAAACATTCCATTGTTCTTTAAATATAATTCCTACTAAATAAAAGTATTTTTAGATTGGTGTATTTTGCAGTCTGAAAATTGGTCTTTCTCTGTTAGAACTGCGTTAGTACTGCTGGACAATATACATTTGTGCTCATAAGTTTGCATACCCTGGCATAAATTGTGAAATTTTGGCATTGATTTTGAAAATATGACTGATCATGCAAAAAAAACTGTCTTTTATTTAAGGATAGTGATCATATGAAGCCATTTATTATCACATAGGTGATTGGCTCCTTTTTAAATCATAATGATAACAGAAATAACCCAAATAGCGCTGATCAAAAGTTTACGATTTCAGCCAAAACTGCCAGAGGAATTCTTCAGGATACAATGAAAAACAAACAGGTAACCTCTGGAAATACAGGCTGCTCTGGAAAAAGACGGTGTGGTTGTTTCAAGGAGCACAATACGACAATACTTGAACAAAAATGAGCTGCATGGTCGAGTTGCCAGAAAGAAGCCTTTACAGCGCCAATGCCACTAAAAAGCCCAGCTACAATGTGCCCGACAACACCTTGACACACCTCACAGCTTCTGGCACACTAATTTGGAGTGACGAGACCAAAATAGAGCTTTATGCTCACAACCATAAGCACTATGTTTGGAGAGGGGTCAACAAGGCCTATAGTGAACAATACCATCCCCACTGTGAAGCATGGTGGTCGCTCACTGATGTTTTGTGGGGGGTGAGCTCTAATGGCGAGATGAATGCAGCATGTTATCAGAAAATACTGGCAGACAATTTGCATTCTTCTGCATGAAAGCTGCACATGGGACGCTCTTGGACTTTCCAGTACGACAATGACTCTAAGCACAAGGCCAAGTTGACCCTCTAATGGTTACAGCAGATAAAGGTGATGGTTTTGGAGTGGCCATCACAGTCTCCTGACCTTAATATCATCGAGCCACTCTGGGGAGTTCTCAAACGTGCAGTTCATGTAAGACGACCAAAGACTTTGCATGACCTGGAGTCATTTTGCCAAGACGAATGGGCAGCCATACCACCTGCAAGAATTCGGGGCCTCATAGACAACTATTACAAAAGACTGCACGCTGTCATTGATGCTAATGGGGGCAATACACAGTATTAAGAACTAAGGGTATGCAGACTTTTGAACAGGGGTCAGTTCCTTTTTTTCTTTGTTGCCACGTTTTGTTTTATGATTGTGACATTCTGTTATGACCTACAGTTGAATGTGAATCCCATAAGCCATAAAAAAACATGTGTTTTGCTTGCTCACTCATGTTTTCTTTAAAAATATTACATATATTACCAATTCTCCAAGGGTATGCAAACTTCTGAGCACAACTGTATCTAAGAACAGCTGTCCCTACTGTTATAAGCTTTCTTGCCACAGCACTGGATGTTGATTTAATGTGCTGTCTTCCAAAGTGATGACAGCATAGCTCAACAGTCTGTTAGGAATTAAAGGGGCACTTCGTGGGGGGATCTTAGGGTGTGTGTATCATATGTTGAAGAGATTTCTAGGGCAGTGAGATTTGTTTAACACATAATTTGCCTAAAGGGGCACAGGAATGTTTTTATGCGTGCCAAACAACACATACTGTAGTAGTATGTCACAGAGGCCTACGAGATCTGGCTAACAAATTTAGTCCTGTCTTGTTCAATTTTGCCAAGCCTCCATGTTATACCGATCACACTACAAGTCAATTTGTGTGTCCTTGTCCTTGATTGATAAACTCATTTGATGACTTTCAGTGATGTTCCTGTCAGCAGATATATTGATCTGTACCTAGCAATTATGTAAAACACATACACTTTTTAGATATGGCTGTTGTTTAATCTGTCCTACAACATAGGAGCCTAACTATGACTGATAGGGATTCGATTCTGCCTGGATTAAATTATTCTGTTGTTATTCTGGCTATTCGGTGAATTCTTTGTACAGTAGAAAGTTGAGAAAAACAATTTGCTTGTCAAAATGAAATTATCCTTGGAAAAATGGATGCTCTTTCATATGCTCTTTCTACTGGTGTGTTTACCAGTAGAAAGAGCAAACTAAATTTGAAAAAGCACTTCTGTGTTTTTGGCATGTAATCACCGAACACCATATGATTATCGTTGGTGTTTCAGAATTAACTATTCTTTTAAATTTTGTCTTATTCGTCCTCTAACTTAATTGTCGTATTCTCCGATTGCCATTTTGTTAGGGAGACAGTTTCTACATTCGCTATGAATTCTGGACCTTTTATATTATGATCAGACTAATACAGAGGACATAGATTCTACAGCAAAATTCAAATTTGCTCGTTCTAGACTGTGTTGAGATCTTATTTTTATGAAACAAATGTATGATTGCTAACATTAGTAATTTTTACATTAAATAGTTTTTGCCAGACCGCGTAAGCGGAGCCGGCTAAGAAGAGCGAAAATCTCTTACTGAGTGACTAAATGACTGACTGACTGACTACCCCTTGTTAAATAGCGTAGTGGTTAGAGAAGCGGACTTGAGAATGATAGGTCCCGAGTTCCTATCTCCCTGCAGGCGAAGCGATGTACGCATTATGAATTATTCCATATAGACGAAAACTTTGCTGGTTAGACCGTTAGTATCTACATTATAGTAAGCCTGAAATAAAACAGTTTACGGTTATATTGTGACTGTTTCTGGTGGATTTTCGAAGTACGCATCCGTGCATGCGTTTTGGGTCAAGATAGACAAACACATTTGCTGGCTTAACATACAGCAGTTACGGTATACTAAGCCTTAACTGAAACTGTATACGGTTATATTGCAACTGTTTCTGGCATGGAAAAGTTCATCTTCAGTCTCACTAGAAACTGCTCAATTCTTATGATTATTCCTAGGAAGTTAGTAGATACTAGTTAGCCTATTACTGGCTAATAAGCTGTTAAAACAGCCAGTGGCAAAAGCAATACAGTTCATAGACGGTATGGTGGATGTAAACTTAATAAGAAACGTTAATCAGTTTAACACAATCCACAATGGAGTCTAGCGACTGCTGAAATGTGTAATGCCGTGACGTAGTGGTTAAAGACATGTGCCTCTCATGTGGAAGACCTAAGTTCGAATCTATTGAGAGCAATGACATTTATTAATTATATCTGGTAGATTCCATGATTCTCTCATCTTTTCAAAAAGTTAGTTATCATCGCCTTTATTGATAGTCACTGTATAAATGTAATTCACAAATGAAAGAAAAAGGTATGTTGTTTTGGCATAAAAGAAAAAAATGCCATGAAATGGCATAAACCGGTAAAGCTTATTACTGGCTAATACGCTGTTAAAACAGCCAGTGGCAAACGGCATACATAGACGCTATTTGTGGTAGAGGTAAACTTAATAAGAAACGTTAGTCAGTTTAACTGTATCAATGTCAATCACAAATGGCCAATTAACTATTAAAACGGCCAGTGGCAAAAGAGGATTTGTTCAGGATATACAGTATAGACAAGAGGCTATACTGACAGCCAGCAAGTGTCCTGCTCTGTGGTGTAGTGGTTAATGACACAGCCTTTCATGTGGGTGACCCGGGTTCGAATTTCGAGACGGCAACACTTTCTATTGCGGGCTGGCTGAACTAGACTTGCCTGGTTTCTTGTTCCATGGTGTCATGCCCCTTTAAGCCATTTGTGATAAGCCTTATTTAGATCTTTATCCACCTAATTCTTAGTCATCTGTCCAAAATGAGGGTTAGAGAGACAACCTATAAGTCTGTGACTGGATCCTGCAGACTGCCTAAAGCCATCATGACAAATGTGACTCCAGCCTCAAAATCCTCAAAATTATCCAGACACATTTTTCTGGGCCCTGATGCAGCACTTTTTCTCTTGATCTGTGGGCACCTCTGACAAATCAGAGGTTGTTTTTAGTCTGGGATGTTTGGAGATCCTGGGATAGCTATCCAGAAATCATAGATGGGTAGCAAACTACTTCATCGCCCCCTTTCCTCAATGGACAGCTCCCTCAAATTAGTCTGTTGATAGTAATTTCAAATAAGCATTACCAAATGAAATCAAATATTGTGTTATAATAGAATGAAGTCGAATACTGTCAAATACTACCTGTACCTCTCCCATTTACCTTCCTGTAGCACATCTAATCACAGCAAATGGGGAATGGCACTTTTGAAAACTGGAATCCTACAGAAAAAAGCATCTAAACAACAAAGTTAGGAATCTATGGTATTTTACGTGTTATTATGTGTGTCTGTAACATGCATAAAAAATTATATCACACCTCTACAGTCATTAGGCTATACAATATATTGATAAAGTGTTAATAGCAATATGAAAGCACCACTTTTGATAACAAGTGAATTGCAGTAGTTGTTTGGGAAATGAAATGTTGCATTTCGGAGGCAGGACACAGACACAGGGAGAATGAAGGACTATTAATAAAAAGAACTAAGACATCACAGAACTAAAACAAGAACAGAACAACGTTACAAAAGGTACGGAATCCATAGCGTAGGTTTAAGCTTTTTTTATTTACAAATGCCAAGTTAGCAATGTAGGTTGTATTGTAATTGAGTGCCTTGCTTATGTGTTCCTCTGATTGAACACCTACCCTCAGTACTTGAATACCATCATAGGGGTCCAGACGTTTTTACTACTGTCATTGTTGTCACTAACTTCTGGGTTTGGATGGTTCATCACAGCAGCAGGCCCTATAGCTTAGCAGGCACAGGTGCAGGGATCAGGATAGTACATGCACATTACTGTGTTACCAAGTCATAAGTTTAGCTGTCCCCGAAAAGAGGAAGATTTGACTAAGGTGACAGAAATCACTGTTTCTATGTAGGCACCCTATCCATTTTTTGTTATCTTGGCTGTCTAACTGATAAAAGCCAGGAGTCAAAGCAGGTGTCTTTGCTGATACTGGATTTTTGTCACCCAGGCCGTCCTGTCTTGTTAGAGGGCCTGGCCCATTGATCAGCCAAAGGCTTAAGATACAAAAAATGTAAGCAATAACTATAATTTACTTAATGACTCGAGAAGATCAGAGTCTGTAAAATTATTTTAACTTAGGCCTACTCGTTCTGACTTGGGATCTGACGGTCAATTATTTATTGCTGTATTCAAATAAATCGTCGCACTCAGCATGCTGCTGTATTTTTTCAGTTACCACGATAGCCCCTTGCTTTAAAGGGGCAGCTTAAACATTTCTCTGTAAAATATTTAGCTTGAACTCCAGTCACAAGATTTAGGTAAAATTGAGCAAAATACCACATTTTTGTGATTTGGAATACTTGCATTATTTAGAAACATTACATTGCATCCTCATTCACTATACAGCTCTGGAAAAAATTTAGACCACTGCACCTTTTTTTTTCCTTTACAAAAAAGTTGAAAAGGAAGGTTTTGAGTGAGGAACAGAAGGGTTAAAATTAAGAGACCACTGCAAATTGTTCCTCGCTTCTGTTCCTCACTCAAAACTTTCCTTTTCAACTTTTTTGGAAAGGAAAAAAAAAAGGTGCAGTGGTCTTTTAATTTTTTCCAGGGCTGTCTGTGTTTGTCTGTGTTTTTCCAGGGCTGTAAATTGTGTAAGGGGGGGGTGGAAATGTTGCTTGGAGAAAGAATCTTGTAAAATTTTAAATCCATCCGCCAGAGTGGCTGGTGAACCAAAGTATTTGTTTGTATGTATAGTAGCGTCAATATAAGGGGCAGTTTATTACGTAAATACAATGACATGAAGAATAAGAACAAAATTGCCACTGGGCCTCGCAGGATAATTGATGCTTCTGCTGCATAAAATCCTGTAGGAAACCCTGTATTCTGCATATACTGTAAATGGTTGAGAGCTTCATACTACCTGAGCTATATTGTTGATGTAGATTGAGAAATGTGTGGGACCAAGGATCATTCCTCCCTTCCTTCCCTCAATACAAAAAGTTGAAGTACTATAAGCACTAAATTATGTGATCAATAATGTATGTAAGTCACTTTGGATTAGAGCATCAGTAAAATGACTAAAACAAAACAAGAAAACAAACTCTCTTGGGAACCGATAATGGCTGAGAAAGCAGATGTTCTGATTCAACATATATGTATAAAGGATCAACAACTCCCCCATGATCATGCCATGTGCTCCAGTGATTGTTCTGTACTTCCTGCTTTGACCAGGAACTGTAAGGAAATGCAGATAATACTTCACATTATTTCACATATTTTCTAAACAAATGTATTTGATTAAAAGTTTTTGAACTGATAAATTGACATAAATTTTTAATTGTTACAAATTGACATCAGTTTATGAAGACATTCTTTATTTAAATGTATCAAAAGAATTCAGAAAATTCCCTGGTACAGTTATACCATGGAATTATACCAAATGCTTTTTCATTGAATTCATCTTAAATATTTTCATTATTATTCATTAAAAAAAGATTTCAAAAATTACATTTTCACAAGATGCAAATATATGTGTGTATTCCTGACATCCCCAATGTCACGGTCTTTGGTGGGCAGGACACGAGGCACAGAGTTCTTGAAGGGAATCATTCCTTTTATTTTGTCTCCATCTTCATCTGACTCCATCTCTCCATTTTTCCACAGGAATACACTATCGATGTGTTCTTCCGCCAGAGTTGGAGGGATGAGCGGCTAAAGTTTGATGGGCCCATGCAAGTCTTGCCTCTTAACAACCTCCTCGCCAGTAAGATCTGGACTCCAGATACCTTCTTCCACAATGGAAAGAAATCTGTGGCCCACAACATGACCACACCGAACAAACTGCTACGACTGGTGGACAACGGTACTCTGCTCTACACCATGAGGTGAGCCACTTGAAAGCTCCAAGTCACATTGGCCTTCCCCTTTTATTCACCTATAGTATGTAGTCCATCACTGCCCGCCACCACTGTCTCCCCAAATACAACCACCATACTCATCCCATTATTCAATTACCAGTTGCTTCCACCCGCAAAACTTCATGACATTTCAAAGTTGGTAGTGGCAGGCTAAAAGATCATGGTCTCTATCCTGTATAATATTATCTGACAGGGCTCACAGGTTTTTGAGGTAAAAATTGTGGACTGATGTTAAAACTGAGTAGCTTTGATGAATGAAGGTAATGATTGAATAGTGGATGTCTGGGCCAGGAGCTATCCACAGCAATGTGTCTGATTTCCAGGGGACTGTGTGGTCTTTCCCTGCATCCAGTCTGACTCAGCACTTGCTTAATAGAGCCAGCCATAGTGTAACTAAGCTCTGCTATCCACACTCTTTGTCTAGGTTCTGTCTAAATTACTGTATGTCCTGAGAATCTGTGAGCCCTGGAGGAAACCACACAGACAGTGTACTGTAGCTTTTTAGACATTCTCAAAAAGCTTGAGTAAAATTACAGTTGGGCTGCTAAGTTTGCATGCCCTGGCAGAAATTGTGAAATTTTGGCATTGATTTTGAAAATATGATCATGCAAAAAAAACTATTTTATTTAAGGATAGTGATCATATGAAGCCATTTATTATCACAAAGTTGTTTGGCTCCTTTTTATATCATAATGATAACAGAAATCACCCAAATGGCCCTGATCAAAAGTTTACATACCCTTGAATGTTTGGCCTTGTTACAGACACACAACGTGACACACACAGGTGAAAATGGCAAATAAAGGTGAATTTCCCACATCTGTGGCTTTTTAAATTGCAATTAGTGTCTGTGTATAAATAATCAATGAGTTTGTTAGCTCTCACGTGGATGCACTGAGCAGGCTAGATACTGAGCCATGGGGAGCAGAAAAGAACTGTCAAAAGACCTGCGTAACAAGGTCATAGAACATTATGAAGATGGAAAAGGAAATAAAAAGATATCCAAAGACTTGCAAATGCCAGCCAGTACTGTTCAATGTCTTATTAAGAAGTGGAAAATTCTGCGATCTCTTGATACCAAGCCAAGGTCAGGTAGACCAAGAAAGATTTCATCCAAAACTGCCAGAACAATTGTGATGCAAAGAAAAGCCCACAGGTGACCTCAGGAGAAATACAGGCTGTTCTGGAAAAAGACGGTATGGTTGTTTTAAGGAGCACAATACGACGATACTTGAACAAAACTGAGCTGCATGGTCGAGTTGCCAGAAAGAAGCCTTTACAGCGCCAATGCCACAAAATAGCCCAGTTACAATATCCCCGACAACACCTTGACACGCCTCACAGCTTCTGGCACACTGTAATTTGGAGTGACGAGACCAAAATAGAGCTTTATGATCACAACATAAGCCCTGTGTTTGGAGAGCAGTCAACAAGGCCTATAGTCAACAGAATACCATCCCCACTGTGAAGCATGGTGGTGGCTCACTGATGTTTTGGGGGTGTGTGAGCTCTAAAGGCACGGGGAATCTTGTGAAAATTGGTGGCAAGATGAATCCAGCATGTTGTCAGAAAATACTGGCAGACAATTTGCATTCTTCTGCATGAAAGCTGCGCATGGGACGCTCTTGTACATTCCAGCATGACAATGACCCTAAGCACAAGGCAAAGTTGACCCTCCAGTGGTTAAAGCAGAAAAAGGTGAAGGTTCTGGAGTGGCCATCACAGTCTCCTGAACTTAATATCATCGAGCCACTCTGGGGAGATCTCAAACGTGTGGTCCATGCAAGACCACCATAGACTTTGCATGACCTGGAGGCATTTTGCCAAGTCGAATGGGCAGCTATACCACCTGCAAAAATTCAGGGCCTCATAGACAACTATTACAAAAGACTGCATGCTGTCATTGATGCTAAAGGGGGCAATATACATTATTAATAAGAACTAAGGGTATGCAGACTTTTGAACACGGGTCAGTTCCTTTTTTTCTTTGTTGCCATTTTTTGTTTTATGATTGTGCCTTTCTGTTATGACCTACAGTTGAATGTGAATCCCATGAGAAATAAAAGACGTGTTTTGCCTGCTCACTCATGTTTTCTTTACAAATGGTACATATATTACCAATTCTCCAAGGGTATGCAAACTTTTGAGCACAACTGTATGTTGCTTATTTATGAAACTAGAACAGATTTCACCTAACTAGCTACAGTGACAAGATGTCTGCCACTCAATCTCCTCGTCAAGACATTGGGTTTGGATTGCTTGACATATAGCCCTTAATCAAACTCTGAATCTAAGTAAGGCTCTTCATTTGGTAATGACGTTTGTCCACAGGGACTCTGGTTGATAATTAAGGTAGCTCTGGGTAGAGAAGCTAATTTGGTTGTGAATTTCATGCTGCAGTTTTCACGTTAAAAGAGTGATGAAACTCCATTATTTTCCCAGCTGGATCTCTTATTATTAGTTCATTTGATGTGACTGTGATTCTCCTGAGGCTGAGAATAACATTTGAATTTGGATGGATTATTAAACGTTCTGTCCGTTTTTCCTTTGCAATCAAAGATGTAAAATTTCCATCAAGGACTTTTTGGCTATTCCAGACTGCATTAAAGGAGAAGTTCAGCAATGTTTTCATTTGCTGTTATTTTTGCTCCAGTCTCTTTTGCACCAAAATTAAATACTGTATAGATATTTTTATTCGAAAGAAAAATTGCTGTGTGGCTGAACGTAATAGTTTTTCTTTGATAAATGTCATGGTCAAATAGCTCACGCATAGATTTATACATTTTTAGTTGTTTTTCCTGGCAAAGTGAAACTACAGGCCATGAGTAACTTGATGAAAATGAATAAATAAATATCTTAAATAGATTTGAACTTGAGCCTTCCACGTGAGAGGCACTCTCTTTAACCATAATGCCACGGCATTACGCATTTCACCAATCGCTAAACACTATTGAGCATTGTGTTAAACTGACTAACGTTTCTTATTAAGTTTACCTGCACCAGAAATAGCGTCTATGAGCTGTTAGCTTTTGCCACTGGCCATTTGAACAGCTTATTAGCCAGTAATAGGCTTACTGGTATCTACTAACTTCTTACGAATAATCATAAGAATTGAGCAATTGATAGCGAGACTGAAGATGAACTTTTCCATGCCAGAAACAGTCGCAATATAACCATTAACAATATCAGGTTTTGGTTTTAGCCGGCGAAGTTCTCGTCAATACAGAATAATTCACAAAGCGTACTTCGCTTCGCCTGCGAGGAGATACGAACTCGGGACCTATAGTCCACAAGTCCGCTTCTCTAACCACTACGCTATTTAACAAGGGGTAATCAATCACTCACTCAGTCAGTCAGTCACTCACTCACTCACTCAGTAAGAGACATTCGCTCTTCTTAGCCGGCTCCGCTTACGCGGTCCGGCAAAAATACTTACCAGGATACTTGGTTCTTAGCATACTTACCAGGTAATAGAAAAGTTGGTATTCAGGTTGTGTGCTTGGGTGGACCACATACAGTGGGGGAAAATATTATTTGATCCCCTGCTGATTTTGTACGTTTGCCCACTGACAAAGGAATGATCAGTCTATAATTTTAATGGTAGGTTTATTTGAACAATGAGAGACAGAATAACAACAAAAAAATCCAGAAAAACGCATGTCAAAAATGTTATAAATTGATTTGCATTTTAATGAGTGAAATAATTATTCAACCCCTCTGCAAAATATGACTTAGTACTTGGTGGCAAAACCCTTGTTGACAGTCACAGAGGTCAGACGTTTCTTGTAGTTGGCCACCAGGTTTGCACACATCTCAGGAGGGATTTTTCCCACTCCTCTCTGCAGATCTTCTCCAAGTCATTAAGGTTTCGAGGCTGACGTTTGGCAACTCAAACCTTCAGCTCCCTCCACAGATTTTCTATGGGATTAAGGTCTGGAGACTGGCTAGGCCACTCCAGGACCTTAATGTGCTTCTTAATGTGCTTCTTGCGCCACTCCTTTGTTGCCTTGGCCGTGTATTTTGGGTCAATGTCATGCTTGATTACCCATCCATGACCTATTTTCAATGCCCTAGCTGACGGAAGGAGGTTCTCACCCAAGATTTGACGATACATGACCCCGTCCATCGTCCCTTTGATGCAGTGAAGTTGTCCTGTCCCCTTAGCAGAAAAACACCCCCAAAGCATAATGTTTCCACCTCCATGTTTGACGGTGGGGATGGTGTTCTTGGAGTCATAGGCAGCATTCCTCCTCCTCCAAACACGACAAGTTGAGTTGATGCCAAAGAGCTCGATTTTGGTCTCGTCTGATCACAACACTTTCACCCAGTTCTCCTCTGAATCATTCAGATGTTCATTGGCAAACTTCAGACGTGCCTGTACATGTGCGCTGCAGGATTTCAGTCCTTCACGGCATAGTGTGTTATCAATTGTTTTCTTGGTGACTATGGTCCCAGCTGCCTTGAGATCATTGACGAGATCCTCCCGTGTAGTTCTGGGCCGATTCCTCACCGTTCTCATGATCATTGCAACTCCACGAGGTGAGATCTTGCATGGAGCCCCAGGCCGAGGGAGATTGACAGGTCTTTTGTGTTTCTTCCATTTGCGAATAATCGCACCAACTGTTGTCACCTTCTCACCAAGCTGCTTGGCGATGGTCTTGTAGCCCATTCCAGCCTTGTGTAGGTCTACAATCTTGTCCCTGACATCCTTGGACAGCTCTTTGGTCTTGGCCATGGTGGAGAGTTTGGAATCTGATTGATTGATTCCTTCTGTGGCCAGGTGTCTTTTATACAGGTAACAAGCTGAGATTAGGAGCACTTCCTTTAAGAGTGTGCTCCTAATCTCAGCTCGTTACCTGTATAAAAGACACCTGGGTGCCTGAAATCTATCTGATTGAGAGGGGATCAAATACTTATTTTACTCATTAAAATGCAAATCAGTTTATAATATTTTTGACATGCGTTTTTCTGGATTTTTTTCTTGTTATTCTGTTTCTCACTGTTCAAATAAACCTACCATTAAAATTATAGACTGATCATTTCTTTGTCAGTGGGCAAACGTACAAAATCAGCAGGGGATCAAATAATTTTTTCCCTCACTGTACCCCATGTGTCGCTGTCAACACCGAAAAATCTTTTGTAATTCCACTACACAATGACCCATCAACTTGAAACTTTTCAGGCTATAAAAAACATTATACTAATAATTAATATAATCATAAAAAATCTATAGGCTATTACAAAATGTTTTAACCATACCACATGTAAATTGTATGACCATTTTCAAACTTTTGGGAGTGAACAAACAAACAACTAACGATGGTTTTGAGATTGATCTCAATTGTTGTTTATTCTGTACTCATGGGGTGGCAGGGTAATGTAGTGGTCTAGAGTGTTGAGTCAGGCAGGGTA
>JACXGI010007233.1:0-25193 GCA_016801175.1 Esox masquinongy
CACAGTCAGTGATGGTTTGGGGTGCCATGTCATCTGCTGGTGTTGGTCCACTGAGTTTTCTGAGGTCCAAGGTCAACGCAGCCGTCTACCAGGAAGTTTTAGAGCACTTCATGCTTCCTGTTGCTGACCAACTTTATGGAGATGCAGATTTCATTTTCCAACAGGACTTGGCACCTGCACACAGTGCCAAAGCTACCAGCACCTGGTTTAAGGACCATGGTATCCCTGTTCTTAATTGGCCAGCAAACTCGCCTGACCTTAACCCTATAGAAAATCTATGGGGTATTGTGAAGAGGAAGATGCGATACGCCAGACCCAGCAATGCAGAAGAGCTGAAGGCCACTATCAGAGCAACCTGGGCTCTCATAACACCTGAGCAGTGCCACAGACTGATCAACTCCATGCCACGCCACATTGCTGCAGTAATTCAGGCAAAAGGAGCCCCAACTAAGTATTGAGTGCGGTACATGTTCATACTTTTCATGTTCATACTTTTCAGTTGGCCAACATTTCTAAAAATCCTTTTTTTGTATTGGTCTTAAGTAATGTTCTAATTTTCAGAGATACTGAATTTGGGATTTTCATTATTTGTCAGTTTTAATCATCACAATTAAATGAAAAACATTTGAAATATATCAGTCTGTGTGTAATGAATGAATGTAATATCCAAGTTTCACTTTTTGAATGGAATTACTGAAATAAATCAACTTTTTGATGATATTCTAATTATATGACCAGCACCTGTAGACCCCTCAGGCTTGCATTCCACCAGTTGCACGCGTGTAACCGCACCGTGTAGGATCATATAGCGTGGAGACCGCACCGACTTTACGTTTTTCCATTCGAGTTATGTCATTTATCCCGGGCTGATGACCACTGGAGAGGCGGTCCGGTTCCAGTCTACTGGACTGTATGAGCCAGCGGCTGGCTGTAGTCCAGATACCAAACTTCATTGACTTCTACTGAAACCCAAAAAAAGAAGGGAGTTGCAGGCTTGGCTTTCTTCTCTGTTGTGACTTCAGGTTAAAGAATCCTACTGACGAAGGGATGACTGGAACTGGTTTAACACACCCTTCTTTCTATTCAGTCACTGTTTCTTTTTATTACCTTCATACCTCTTAAAGCCGTGCTGAAACACATGACTAGTTTGACTACCTCAAACTGACTCGTTGTCTCAGGAAAAAAGGTTTCCATTATATATTTGTGTATTTCGTGGTCAAATTTAAATTGAGATTTGTTAACAATTTTCTAATTGTTTAACATTCGACAGGGATGAATTTTCTTTTGTCCATTTTTTTGGGAAAGACACTTATAATAAGTGATTTATTGCAGAATACGTAAAAAGGTAAAATGTGGGGCAAGTAATGTTTTTACATCACTATGATCAATTCCATGCTACATTTAATTCTAAATGCCCAGGCTGCTGCTTGCAAAATCTACACTGTCTCCCTATATCTGTCAATCTTTATATTTCTCTTTACCTCTATATCTCTGTCTCTATCTTTCTCTTTCCTAATTTGCAAGAAAACCATTGTCTTAGCTTCCCGTTGGAAGGTTTACCATCTGTTTCAGATTTCTCTGCTTGCATGAGCACAAGTTCACATGGCCTAAACTGTGTCAATCAAATATGATTTAATTCTTGCATTCTTGCACGCTGGCTTTTGCGGGCTACCTGAGACATGAAACCGATCGGTTGTCAGTAAGTTATTCATGTGCAAGTTGACTTAAACAGGTACTGAAAACAATTCTGTTGGTTAGTATTTTTTTTTGTTTATTTATTTATTCTCCCCCACATTACATCAAGGTGGTTTTACCTGAGAAGACCGTTAAATAAAAACAAATCTAGGCAACTTCTGCATCCGCTATTTAAAAATGTTTTTCTCAATCCCTACCACTCTATACTTTTCAGATGCTGATGTTCCCAGAAGGCACCACGACAAACGGCACCAGTCTCATCAAGTTCAAACCTGGTGAGAACCAGCCCGGGTACAAACAGTATGGGGACTCTTTGTTAGGTGTTAAATTATGCCTGCTTCGAGTGCCAGATAGACAGGTTTGGCTGTTTAGCTGTCGTTCTAGTAGTCCCATTGTGTTAGGCACACTCAGTCAAGCCTTGTTGAAGCCTCGCTAACCCAGGGTTGGGGTAGAATCTATCGGCTTGAATCAACTGTCCCTTCTGCCGCTAAACCTCAAGGAATGAGGAATGGCGGGGGCTAGTGTGGAAAGCTGACTGGTTAACTGTTCTTTTCTCATCCTCCCCTCCTAGGTGCCTTCCTAGCTGGAGTCCCAGTCCAACCCGTTCTGCTGCGCTATCCCAATAAAGTGGTGAGTAGGCTGGGAAGAAAACCTATTGGGGTAGAGCACGAGAAAGGGGGCGTTGGGGCATAAGGAGGGAAACACTGACTCTAGGGAGGCGTGTTTTGTCTGCCGGTGGCAACAGTTCCACTGGAAGAGTGGGTGTCATTCTAATGCTGAAAGTATATTAAGGATATGTTGTTTTCTGGTTTTTGGTAAATGCCTTGGTTTAGTCAAAAGTTAGTATGTGCCTTAACTGCAGGTTGTGTTTTTTTTTGTTATGAAACCAGGGAGAAATGTAATTGGTTCCCTCCACGTTGGGGGCGGAGCTTTCATTGGAAACTGGCTGCATGTTCTGATTGGCTGTTATAGCTAGTGCTATCACTATCTTAATCATAGCCTTTACTGGGATCTATTAAATGTGAACATTTTAATTGAGGGAATTCAGAGTTGGGACGTTAGCACCGCCCTCGTCAGTGACTCAACAGATGTCATAGTTTCTGCCTTCGGGACAGATCCCGAGGAAAGATCCACAATGGAAAAGGTTAACCAGTTTTGGGTTGTCACATGTACAGTATCTCACAAAAGTGAGGACACCCCTCACATTCTTGTAAATATTTTATTATATCTTTTCATGTGACAACACTGAAGAAATGACACTTTGCTACAGTGTAAAGTAGTGAGTGTACAGCTTGTATAACAGTGTAAATTTGCTGTCCCCTCAAAATAACACAACACACAGCCATTGTCTAAACCGCTGGCAACAAAAGTGAGTACAGCCCTAAGTGAACATGTCCAAATTGGGCCCAAAGTGTCAATATTTCATGTGGCCACCATTATTTTCCAGCACTGCCTTAACCCTCTTGGGCATGGGGTTCACCAGAGCTTCACAGGTTGCCACTGGAGTCCTCTTCCACTCCTCCATGACGACATCACGGAGCTGGTGGATGTTAGAGACCTTGCACTCCTCCACCTTCCATTTGAGGATGCCCCACAGATGTTCAATAGGGTTTAGGTCTGGAGACATGCTTGGCCAGTCCATCACCCTTACCCTCAGCTTCTTTAGCAAGGCAGTGGCCGTCTTGGAGGTGTATTTGGGGTCGTTATGTTGGAATACTGCCCTGCTGGCCCAGTCTCCGAAGGGAGAGGATTATGCTCTGCTTCAGTATGTCACAGTACATGTTGGCATTCATGGTTCCCTCAATGAACTGTAGCTCCCCAGTGCCGGCAGCAGTCATGCAGCCCCAGACCATGACACACCCACCACCATGCTTGACTGTAGGCAAGACACACTTGTCTTTGTACTCCTCACCTGGTTGCCGCCACACACACTTGACACCATCTGAACCAAATAAGTTTATCTTGGTCTCATCAGACCACAGAACATGGTTCCAGTAATCCATGTCCTTAGTCTGCTTGTCTTCAGCAAACTGTTTGCGGGCTTTCTTGTGCATCATCTTTAGAAGAGGATTCCTTCTGGGACAGCCATGCAGACCAATTTGATGCAGTGTGCGGCGTATGGTCTGAGCACTGACAGGCTGGCCCCCCACCCCTTCAACCTCTGCAGCAATGCTGGCAGCACTCATACATCTATTTCCCAAAGACAACCTCTGGAAATGATGCTGAGCATGTGCACTCAACTTCTTTGGTCGCCCATGGCGAGGCCTTTTCTGAGTGGAACCTGTCCTGTTAAATCGCTGTATGGTCTTGGCCACCGTGCTGCAGCTCAGTTTCAGGGTCTTGGCAATCTTCTTATAGCTAAGGCCATCTTTATGTAGAGCAACAATTCTTTTTTTCAGATCCTCAGAGTTCTTTGCCATGAGGTGCCATGTTGAACTTCCAGTGACCAGTATGAGGGAGTGTGAGAGCGATAACACCAAATTTAACACACCTGCTCCCCATTCACACCTGAGACCTTGTAACACTAACGAGTCACATGACACCGGGGAGGGAAAATGGCTGATTGGGCCCAATTTGTACATGTTAGGGGTGCACTTAAGGGTGTACTCACTTTTGTTGCCAGCGGTTTAGACATTGATGGCTGTGTGTTGTGTTATTTTGAAGGGAAAGGCAAATTTACACTGTTATACAAACTGTACACTCACTACTTTTACATTGTAGCAAAGTGTAATTTCTTCAGTGTTGTCACATGAAAAGATATAAGCAAATATTTACAAAAATGTGAGGGGTGTCCTCACTTTTGTGAGATACTGTATATGGCCGTGTAATTTTTCGTAAGAGAATGAGATGATTCACAGTCTCTGTTCTGTCACCTTCCAGTGCTTTCATGTATTTAATAGGATGCAGCAGTGAAAACAAAAATCCATTAGAACAGAATAATTGGCATCCATGGAGCACAAAGGAAGCGAATGCTTAGTGAAAACACTGAACGCTACCCCACCCATCACCCATTTACCAATCACCAATTATTTCTGTACTTACCCAACATTATCAGGCCCTCAATCATTTCAGCTCTCCCTGTTTTGCATGTGCCTGTGCATTATAAAAAATAAGTCTGTGCAATAAAAAAAATACGTGCTTGTATTTCTAGGATACTGTGCGTTGGACCCACAAGGGGACATCCTGGTAAGACACTTACCTCTATGATATATGTCATAACATATAAACATATTTCAAATTCATTATCAAATCTTGGCTCAGCATTGAAAGCAGGTTTTCACTAAATAGTTTTTTTCCCCTTCAGGATGGAGGCACTCTGGCACACCTGCTCTCAGATCTACACAAACGTCACTGTTGAGGTAAGGTAGTTCTGCTGTGTAATTGGCTGTCAGTGTAAATGTCCTGTTCCCTTACTGGCTATTTTGTCTGTCCGTATTAATATCCTCTAATCTGATTGGCTACAGTACCTGCCAGTATACACCCCCTCTCCGGAGGAGAAGAATGACCCCAACCTGTATGCAGATAATGTCCAGAAAGTCATGGCCAAGTGAGTCCACATGGCATTTGTGCCTCAAATAATTGTCACCTTTGCGCTTAGTTTTTAAAAGTCAAACTGAGGGGGTTCTTATTTGAACATTTTTACACTGTCCCAGTGTGTGTAGTTTGAAGTTTCTTGAATTTCCCCATCTCCCTCTTTCACAAGTATTGAGTCATGGCTGGTTGTCAACTAGTGTTAAAGTACCTATGTAAAGGCACATTGTCTCTCTTCATTAACCTTGTCAGCTCTGGGATTCAAACTAGCAACCTTTTAGTAACCGACGTAATGGTCTAACTGCTAGGCAACCTTCTGTCCCATGCTCTTGAGCAGTGTGTGTGTGTTTGGGATATATTTAAACACTACTGACCTCATTGATACTTGTCAGCACGATGGATATGAGTGTGTGTTCTGAAATCATCTGGTGTGTTTCAGGGCTCTGGGTATACCAGCGACAGACCATGTGATGGAGGGACGAGTTCCTACTAGGAAGTTGGGGGGGCTCTCCCTCCCCCTAGAACCCCCAGCCAGAGAGACCCACTCCCTGCTTCAAAAAAACGGGTAAGGGGGGGTATGCATGTATTGATTTTCTGGACCTTCGTCAACAGAAGTGTTGTAAATGAGTATAATATGGGGGGAAGTGAGGACATGTAGCCGGTCCTAACCTACAAAATACGATTTCTTTGGGTTAGGCAATATGGGATTGGTTTTGGGTTAGGTTTACATATATGGTTAACTTTAGGATTAGGGGAAATCGTTTTTGTGGTATTTAATTTTTGCTCCTCGCAAAAATGGAAAACCTAGCGTGTAGTCGTACATCGATGCTCTTAAAATAGCTGCAATGGGTTTAAAAAGTCTCTTCAGTGACGCCCATCCAATTCATGTATTCCATTTGTTCTAAAGCTAACACCACGGATTCAGCTCACCAACAAGTCCCTGAACAGATGAATCCGATGAGATAATTCACTAATCAACTTTGTCAATAATGTGGGTCCACTAAGAGTGGTTTGAGAACCAATGAATGCGTTTGTTGTTGTTAACCTCTCTCTTCCTTCTCAGTCTCAGAAAGCCAGAGGTGGAGGCAGCCTTAAGTCGGATGATTGACAGGTGCCAGTCAGAGCAACGGTGGAACGCTGATGTGGACGACCTGGTACCTCTACTGGGACTGACTGACAGGCAGACAGCCGCTAAGATCTGTGGCCTCTACTCTAAGGTGAAACTATCCGTCACCAGCCGTGTGTGTACGCGTGTCTGCACGTGTGTGGGTGTGTATTAACGAGGCTTCGCGTTTCAGGATGACAAGGTGGATCTCCGACAGATGTATCTGAGTATGGCCGCCGTCTATGGCCGCCTGGACTTCAAGTCTCTCCTCCACACAGCTTTCACTGTAAGTTAAGTGTTTTTGGGCCATGCGTAGATGAGTAATCCCCTGTGTTAATGTTTACAGCGGATTAATAACCTGCTGGGTTATATTTAGAGGGCATGCTGAACTTGGTAGGTACAGTTGTGACAGTGCAACATTTCTTCTAGAAACGCTTGAAATCCCAAAGTCTTTCGTCGTCCACGTGTATTTCTTTGGTTTGCAGTTGGACAAAACCCCCAAATCCAAGTAATTTACTAAATCTTTGTGGATTTATTTAATAACATAGATTTCAGAGTAATCCTAAAATGACCTAGTTTAAAATGATTAGATTTCAGGCTGGTGATTCTCCTCTACTTTGTAATTTAATTCAATTTTGATAACCAAATGTGGAGTCTAGGTTGTCAAAAATATTCAAAGACTGACTCTAGGGTGTCAATGACATTTCTCTTTACCTTTTTATTTAAAAGGATATATTAAGTTCTGAATAAAAAGATAATGTCCGGTAATATTAACAGTAAAATAAAGAAATGTGGAAACCGAATACTATGGTCAATTTCAATGTATTTTTAGCCATAATGTGAGTTATTTAAAGAAAGTGCAAAGTTGCCAATACTTTTGGCCATTTATCAAAAATTATGTTGGAAGCCTTGGTTCCAGTAAGATCTGTGCTTTTGTCAGCCCCAACATGTTTACTGTGACAATTCCGTAAGGATACAATGAGACACCACAAACCCCCTGGCGTCTGGCCATTATACCAGGTATAAAGAAGACCCTTTAACCTGTAGACCATACATTTCACCAACTGTATGTATACATTAAGTGTATTTCTTTTCTGGCTATTTATTATATAAACTGCATATATTTTTCGTGGTGTATATTAACTGTATATGTTTACATAAATGGTATGCATTTTAACCCTGGTGTAACGTCCTGCTTTGGCTGTAGCTGTATGACAGAGAGGGTAGTGGCAGTCTGACTGCAGTGGCCGTGTCTGACCTGATGGGGGCGCTATTGGGGAGTCCTCAGCACCACACGGAGGAGCTGTACAGAGAACTCTCCAAGGGGGGCACGCCCACTGAACGTGAGACACCACCTATATTTGCATAATTTCAAATAAAAAACACCTGATCAATCTGGTAGATATCTGAGGGGATCAATAAACTACATTTTGCGACACATAGTGGAGGCGTGTGAGAACAGAGGAGGAAGGCGATTTAGAATTTAGGAACTATAAGTAACTTTCTTTTAATTACCTTAATACTTCGTTCCATCTCCACAGAGGACCTCTTCGGGCTGCTGACAACCCATCCGACCTATAAGAAGCTGATCAGTGAGTACTTCACATCTGAGGGGGCGGAGTCTACACTACCGTCGATTCCTGTCACCAATAGGAAGACGGGGAACAACAATGAAGGGTTGCCTAGTAACAACCAATCAGCCTTTCTTCATGAAACGGCTGATAACGGTGTTACTGTAGCCAACAAAAAGGATGACTAAAAAAAGTCTGAAGCCTATAAATGAACTCCTAGACCAGACAGTAGTCTGAGGGGCCATTCCTTCCCCTTTTTAGGATTTGTATTTCTTTACTCTGAAGGCCAATCTCCATTGACACCTTATTCCTCTGAAAGTAGTGTTCCACATTTGTGCAGCTCTACCTCAGGCACTAACAAAGAATAGGGTGTCAGGAGGAAGTGGACCTAAGGCCTAGAAGTTATTAAAGATTAATCTGTACAGATATACAGAGATCTACAGGCCAGCTCACAAAATGGCTGCCGGTCAATCATTGACTAATAGGAAATTTCTTCTCAGAATTCCATTCCTGAGGCTTGCACAATATTGAAAGATTAAGAAAGGCCGTGCTCCACAGTACCTACACCAATGCCAATGTAACATGCTGCTCTCTGCCAAGTCCAAGGGACTCTACATGTCATCCGTTGTTTTTTGTCACAGAATATATTGTCTTGAAGACATTGTTTACAATGTGTATAACTACATGGCCAGTTATGGTTATTTCAATAAATTCTCTGGATGTTTGTCAAAATGCTGTACATATATGTATCAACAAACCTATTTATAAATGTAACATGTTTTAATACATTTGAGTTATTCTCTTATTTTGTACTGCTTGAAAGGGATGGGGTAGATGAATCATTTTTATTATTTTAAAATGAAATACACTTAATGATTTAATGTAAATGACTATTCTCAGGATTTTGTACTGTAAATTTACATTTAATCTATTAAACTGTGAATATTATACATCCCTCTTGCTCATCCCATTTTTTTTTTTCATAGCAGTGTTCTTTTAGAGACGCCATCTATTCTAAACCTTTCTCTCTTCCTCCCTGTCCTCACACCATCTACCTGCCTTTTACCCATTTTCTTGCTCCATCTCTCTCCATCTTTTCCTTGGGCTCAACTTTATCTTCATGTCAGGTGTGACGTTTTTGTTTGTCATCTGTTTTTATTGAGCTTAACTGGGGTGAGAGAATGAATGTTCTGGCCCTGTCTTTTTCCAGCCTTTCGTTCGGTTGCTGGGGACAAAAGTATTTCAGGGTTTGGGGCTTGAATGGTGTCTCTGTCTCTTTCCTTTGCTAGGTCTTACTGTGGGTGCCTGAATAAACCCACATTTTTCCACTGTGCTATCTGTTTCTACTTGTTCTATTTCTGCTTTGGAGGTGGTTGGTCCCTTTCCAGTTCTTGTCTGTATCGTAGTTTTCTTCTTTTTGGTCTGGCTCTGTATGTTTTGGAGCTCTTTCTGTGCTTCCATTTCCTTTTTGATGGCCTTGTCTCTTTCTCTCGCAGTTCCTCCCAGTTTCTGTCTCTTCTTGGGAGGAGATGAGCAGGTTTCATCATCGCTGTCTTTCGAGAGCTCATTCCCAGTTCGCTCCTGGTCTTCCCCTCTGTCAGGTTGCTTTTCTCCCTCTATTCTCTTAGTGCCATTTGAATCAGTTTCTAGTTTTTCTTTCAATTCGCTCTTCTGTTTGTTTCTTGATGTTCTGTCTATTTCGGTGTCCATTATGTTCCTTCCTGTGGGTTTCTTAATGCTTGTAGCTACCTCAATTAACTCTTCGTAAACCAGTCTGTTAATATACCTCACCTTTGCTCCATTTTCCACCTTTTTTAATAAAGCTTTGGGTTTCCCTCTCGTCACAGGACTGAGCGTTTCGATCCTCGTCTTCTTACCCTCATCTCGTGTTCCTCTCACTTCCCATCTTGTTTTTGATGCCTCCTCCTGGATGCTTTTTGTAGCTATCATTTCATCCATAGCTCTTGCCACACTACTTTTCATAGGAGTGATATGCTTCTCTGAACATGTAAACTTAATAATTTTCTTATCTTTCTTTGCTGCTTTAGTTTTTTCCAGACAAGCCTGTTTTGGCACTTGCTCTCCTTTGTCCGCTTGTCTCCCCATTTCAATGTTTGTCTTGTTCTCTGCAGTGTTTGTAGTTTCTTTTCTCTGCCCTCCCTCATTTGCTGTAGCTTTGTTATGCCTTCTTTTGCCCGTCATAGGGCTTGTAAACGGACCAGCCTCTTCAGTCCTATGCTCTGTCTCATACACTTGTTTCCTTGTGCCTCTGCCTTTATCCTGCTTTTCAGCACTCAGAGTCGCATCTTTCTCCTCAAAATGTCTGCCTTGTGCCATTGTTCTTAACACAGGCCTGGACATCTCGGCCCTCTCCTCCACCTTGGCTTGTTTCCCTTCATCTGTGTCTTTGTGTGAGGATTTTGAACCGTTCTCTTTCTTACAGTCGACTGTCCTCTCCGTGCTCAGTTCATTTCCTGGTTTTAGTGGATCTTTACATGTCTCTTTTGGTGTGCTTGCCATTGTCTCCTCCACCATTTTGCCAGGACTAGGTGCATCGATTCTGTTTACTCCTCTCTCAGGCTCCCTATCGTCCATCTGACCCTGGCCTCGAGGAGGCTCGTTCAAAATCACATTCACTGCTGTCGTAACATCCTCATCCCTTTCTTCCTCCTCTCCATTTCCTCCCTCGTCATCATTGCAGAGGTTCAGAGTGGCCTTGGCCTCCATGTTGGCTGTGTTTAGAGTTTGTTCTTTCTCAGCCTCTGCACCATTCGTTTTCCCTCTATTTCCTGTCACAGGAGTCGTCACAGTCCTTGACACTACTGTTGTCTTCTTGAGCTCATCTCCCGGCTCCTCTATCTCGGCATCATTTTCACTGTCTGCTCTCGTCTTCCCTTCTGTGTCTTCACTTGTCTTAGTGGTCACAAGATTTGTCACAGGACCGGGCTTTTCAGGCTTTCGCTCATTTGCCCTGTGCTCTTGTTTCTTTGTTCCTGATACTGTCACGTTGTTCGTCAGGTTTGCGGTTTTCAGTGCCTGTAATTCCTCCCTTTCTGTTGCTTTGTTCTTTCTTCTCGTTCTAGTCACGGCACTTCTAATAGAGCTTGCCTGAGTGCTGAACTTCTCTGTCCTTCTCAGTTTGTTTCCTTTATTCTGTCTCTCTCTCTTGGTTATGTCAGTGGTTTGTTGCTTCTGTAAACCTGTCCAATTCTTCCTCCGACCCTTCAAAGGACTTCCTGTTCTTTTTGCATTGTACCTTTTCACTATCTCTTCTTTCTGTCTCTGATTCTTCGTCGTTTTATTTGCTTTTTGAGGAGACTCCACTGTCCCCTCCTCTGCAGCTTGGCCTTCCCTCCGGCCCCTTGGCGTAGGACTTGTCACAACGCTTGGATTCCCTGTCTCATCCTTCGCCTCATCCTTCACCTCGTCACGTTGTTTTACGGTCTCTCTGTCGGCATCTGTTTTTTGTCCTTGACCGCGCTGAGGCTCTTTCGGTTTTGCCTTCTCGTTATCCGTTTCCATTTTAGGAGAGGCGGTATCCTTTGACTCTCTCATCTGTTCTTCACACAATGTTTGTTTTCTTGCAGCTTGTTTGTTTGGATCTATATTCGCTCCTTGTCTCTCCAGTGCCTTTGTCGAATCTCTCTGTTTTGTTTTCTCTTCCATCTTGTTTTTAGTCATCATTTTCCACTCCTCTTCTGTAACCCTTTCGCTTATGTAATTTGTCTCAGTTGTCTTTACTCCCTCTTTTTTATTTTCCAGAACTACTACTACTTCTGTTTGAATGATATCCTCCCTATGTCTTCTCTCTATATTTTTCTCATGTCTGTATGACTGGAGCTGGTTGATGTTGAGCCCTGGTGTATCCAGACACCGGAGGAGTGGAGTGTAGTCTTCTGGGCCAGAGTGTGGCTGAGACAGCCCTGGTATGGCAATTAGTCCATCGAACATGAAGCTGCTTTCCCCTTCTACATGCTGATACCAAGTTTCCTCCATTCTAGAATATTCTTCTTCCTTACTGAAATATTCTAACTCCATGACAGATCCAGAATCCATGCTGTTTGAGAACAGCAGTGGACTGTCAACCTGAGAAAAATAAGTCACTGTGGTGAGGTCAGCAAATTGTTTCACGTGACAGTCAAGTGGAGGAGAGTCTGCACAATGTGTTTTTTCACTATCTGACCCAACAGAATGATTGTCAGGGGTCGTGTCTGTTAGCTTCTCACGGACACTGCCTGAACTAGAGTCAGTAATCCATTTTGGATCAATGTTTTCATTGACGCTGTCAGTTGCTTTCACACAGGCAATCAGGCAGTCAATTCCTTCAGTGTTGTCGAGTGGAATTGTCTCAGCAACATTTGGCTTCAGAACGACACTTCCTTTAGTGCTGTTGCCGTCGGATGCTGAAGCAGGAGTATTCACCCTGTAGGATGTTTCAGCATTGGAAACGGATGCTTCAGCACTGGTTCTGTTTGATGAGTCAGATATTCGCAAGTCTGACTCACTTCCTTCCTCCTCCCCTCCCACATCAGCGGTCTCCACTACCCCTCCAGGACCAACCACTAGACCAACTTCCCAGATCCGGGGCTCTGTGGTGGTGCTTGAGAGGGAGGCTGCGATTCCTGGAGGTGGAGGCTGTTCATCTCCCTTCCCTGCTGGGTTCGGAGTGTCCCTAACCCAGCCTGTTAGGTGAGCATCCAGGGAGGGGTCCCTGCTGGGTTTGGAGCACGAGACAGCCATGAAAAAGGACTGGACGGATGTGGCGGTGGGGATGTCTTCCTTTCCAACCGCAGAGGCGTGGTCTCTTTCTGCGAATGGGTGGGAGAGCGGAAAGGGGCAGGGCCCCCGGGGATTCCAGTTCAGACGGCCCTCATCACCGCAGACTTTATACGGGGGCGGCGAAGCGACGGGTGAGTGGATGAGGGCAGCCATGGCTAGGTACCTCAGATTAAGGGGGCGGGACTGCACTTTGTCCCTCTGAGGGAAAGTGGGGGGTGATTCAGTCGGAGTGGGGGGGCCTAGATCTGAGACTAATGAGGAGGGGGGTGAAAGGGTCTGGATTGTTGACGGTATTTCTGTTTCTTCTCCGTCTTCACTTGTTACTGCCATCTCCCCTTCTCCTTTTAACAGAGGCAGGATTCTGAAGGTAACCCCATCTTTATTCATCTGCAAGTGGGCAGACATCTTCAAAAGGTTTGCCTCTGTCAGGGAGCTGTCGTTTTTTTGCCCTGACTCAGTGTAGTTCCGTTGATCTGATTCAGGCCCATGCAGGTTGACGTGTTCCCCAGACGTGGTTGATGTTGAGACTAGAGTACACCCTGGCTCTACACTGCCCTGGAGAACAGAGACTGCAGTCATTGGTATAGGGTCTTGCCACTCGTGGACAGAGTTAGAATGTCCTGTCACATCCTGACCACTGCTACCCATTACAGGAAATGTGACAGTTGGTTTGGTTGGCAAACTGTGTTCCTGTGATGATATCACTTCATAGGCTATGTTCGGCCCACTTGTCATGCAAAGATTCCCCTTGTTAAGATTGCTTTCAAGAGAAAACACTCCAGGGGGATAGATCTGTTGCCGATGGGATGTCTGGAGACTGGGAGGACAATTCAGGACTGGATATTTCGAGAAAGGGAAGCCACGGGTTCCTTTCATCATTGTTGGAAGTGATGGATTGTGGAGGTTGTAGTCTTTGGTTGGTAGAAACACAAAGTGTCCAACCTCGGGGGTTTCCTCCCTGAACTCACAGTGACGGGGAAGTAGTGGCGGGCACATCTGAAGCACGTCCTGCCCTGGTGTCGGGACAGCATGCAGGCACATGCTTTCAGGTAGGATGAAAAAACCATGCTGTGGTGGTGCGTTGCGGTAGTTATGGTTCTTGTGACTGACAGGTGCAGGCGGGAAGGGGAAGGTTTGAATGTGTGGAGGAGCAACTGGGAATGGTGCATTGTGGAACTGGTTGTTCCCATGTTGTGGAGGAGAGCAGGGACCTTGGAGCTCAAACAAGCCAACTGGCGAGGTGTCTTGTCGGAATATGTTGGACAAAAAAGGTGGAGTAGGAGGAGGAAGGGGTTTCACATAACTAACACTCTCACCGTCCTGAATCACAAAGTTCTGTATGAACACCGGGGACGTACGGCCAAGTGAACTGGGGTAGTTTGGAGTCAGATGGCTCGTATGAGGAGTACTGCTGGAACTAGACATGCAGTGCCTCTCAAACAATAAGTCATACGGTGTCAACGGTGGGTCCAGTGGTCCTCCATGTTCCGAGAGACACCCAGATGCATTTTGGGTAGTGTAGTCCTTTTTGCCGCTGCTGAAACCTGTAGGCTTGTCAGGGTTCCCCTGAACAACCTATTGGAATAAATGGAGGAGAGGTAATGTACATGAATGGTCATTATAAAGCAATTATTCCCTACCTTCATGTATTTATAAACACAGCGAAAGCTTGATGAGAAACACTATTTTGCAATACCTGTGCCTCTTCGTGTGAAGGAAGGTCAATAGTGTCATGTTCTGAGGAGAGGAGAGAGGACAGGTACTGCAAATTCAGCACAGCCCCAACCTGGGAAAAAAGTCAAGCATTATCAAATCCCCTTTTCACAGCAATAACAGAGTAAACATACTACAGGACTATAGAGGCTATTATAGTCCAAAACATTAAGCTGTCAACATATTCAAACTAGTGGGGGACTTGTACCAGTGTGTTTTATTTGGCGGGTCACAATGGCCTGCAAACTGTGTCCACGGACTATGATTTAAGCTTATGTCCACACAGTCCTTCACAGAAAATGTATCAGTGCAATAAAAAGGAAAAAAAAAAACATGTACATCCTGTTGTCGTTTACCTCAGTAACAAAATCCTTCTGACTGCACAGCTCATTCAAGTACTCTGTGAACGAGCCTTCTCCATCTTCACCTTGTCCTCTGAGCTCAGACCTCTCTCCGCCTTCGACGGGGTCAGGGAGGGCCTCCATAACGGCCGAGTACTCCTCGAGTGCACGCTCCTCCAGGACCTTGAGGGAGGTTGTCAAATTGTTTAACAGTGTGCAACTGCGGCATTCCTGCATGTGGGTCAAATTCTATCAGATGCTGTGGCTTTAATGCTCAGTTCTAGTCTGCAAAGGGCTGTAGACAGACTGATAACTGTCAGTACTTTGATGTCCACTTTATCCTGTCGGCCAGCACGGGGCGCACTAGGGCTATTGCCAATCTTGGTGGCCCTTGGGTTTTTTTCCTTGGTTCGGTCATGTCTTTTGGTGCTTTTGGTGTCTGTCTCTTTGGCCGACACAATGGCCTTGCTCTTTCCCGGGTATTCTGCTGTGAAGAACAAAGGAAGTGATAGAAAGAAATAGAGGGAGGAAAGTACAATGTACTTTATGTGGAAAATGAAATTGGATATGTGACTGTATGGAGCCGACACACAGTACACTTGTCTGAAGACTTTATTTTAGATGGGTCTCTGTGCATTTAACTGTGTGAACGACAAACTACGTGTGGTTTCAATGAAACCTGTGACCCCACACGACCTTTCGGTACTAAGCATGCAGGCATCCTGACCTTTCATCTCAGCCTGGGCTCCGCTTTGACCGGTCCCTGACAGTGATCTTTGTATGACCTTTGACCTTTCCTTAGCAGCCACCTCCTTCACCTCAAACTCCACAAATCTAAGGTTAAATACACACACATGGCTCAAATGACCATTTATTTCAGTCACAACATGCACTTATCATTACCCTGCAAAATGCATTAGTCTAACTACTTATTTTGCCAAAAACTGATCTTCAATGACGAGTTTATCCCACTCTCACTTTTTCCCCCACATATTAAAGCCCTCTGGGCCTTGGTTAAATAATTTATCATTTAGAACCACTAATGTTGAAATCTAATAAAACTGGTAAATTCACTTTTCTCTCCTATATCTTTAAAACTATTAGGGCACATTTGTTGGTGCTATATAACCATTGAATGTAATTTCATGATGATGTAGTTAGTCACTTATAATTACACAAACAAAACATTATGGTTTAAAAGAACACTGTTGGAATTTGACACATGCATGTACAAACACACACTGGGATTTACCTCTGGGCCAAGTGGTAGTATTCCATACGGTCGTAGTCTGGGAGTTTCGCCCACTCCCCCACTGCTACACTGACAGTCTGGTTAAAGGGGAACGAGGGGTACTGGAGACAGAGGGAAGGTATCACAGGACTGAGAACACACACACACGACAATAGTTAGTGCAGTCAATGACAACTAAATCTGTGACTAAACCCTCTAAAATAAACACTAACTAGAGCCTTCTACAGAGATTTCCATGTTTAGAAAAATAAAATCATAAATCGCTTTTATTTTACTTAATTTAATGATTTATCGTATAAAAAAAAATTATAAACTAAGTATATAAAACAACAAAATGTGGAGAATGGGAAGGGCTCTAAATATTTTCCGAAGGCATTGTATATCATACATCCCTCAAACATTAGACCTGAGACACCAGGTGGGTGTAATTAATGATGAGGTAGAACAGAAAACCAGCTGTCTCTGGATCTGGTAAGGTAAGAGTTGAACACGACTCCTATACACTTATGAAACAGGAATAAATAGCTATGGGGAGACGCTGTATCAGTGCACGGGCCTCATATTTTTAAGATTGAATGAATATCAGTGAAAGATAAGGAAAGAAATAGCTTGGTCACAAAGGTATAGCTTGGTCATAGGTTATAGGGATAACAACACTAACAAAGAACCCACTATTAAATGTGCTTACGAGGTGGCTAAAGTGTTGCATTTCAAAGGAAGTAGGGGGTCATTTCTCACATGAAGATATGTACTCACATGAAGAAGCAGGCCAAAGCCTCTGCGCTAGGTCCAATGTCAGGGTAGAAGCGTTTGGCCATGTCCCGGAAGTCCTTCCACTGTAGGTAGGTCTCAAATACTCCCAGGGAAGGACAGCTCTCACTGGGGCACCAGGACAGGGGAGAATGGGGCTGGCAGGGGAGAGAACCAAGAATAGGACCGAGGGAGCCTTGGCTCGGCTGAAGATACAGTGGTGCTTTGGGAAGGTTAGGGTCAAGATGGTGCGCCAGCGTGTGGTTGCTAGTCCCTGGCTGATTGTTCAGTGAAGGATAGTTAGTCCCTGGTTGAGTGTTCAGTGAAGGATAGTTAGTCCCTGGTTGAGTGTTCAGTGAAGGATAGTTAGTCCCTGGTTGAGTGTTCAGTGAAGGATAGTTAGTCCCTGGTTGAGGGTTCAGTGAAGGATAGTTAGTCCCTGGTTGAGGGTTCAGTGAAGGATAGTTAGTCCCTGGTTGAGGAAAGTTGGGGTCGATCTGTGGGTGATATGAAGGAATGTCCTGTGGGCCGTCTATATCTAAAGGTGGGCAGCTTGGGATAAGATTTAAGCAACAGCTCATCGTTGTAGGTCCATTACATCTGGATCTGGACATCTGTGGCAGTATGGGTGAGAGGTATGGGACAATCTCAAGCTGTGGTTGGAGACGTTGCAAGTGGGGACCTTCAAGGACTCTGTCCTCATTCTGTGAGTCAAAGCCCAGGGTCACTGCATCTGGTTCTTGTCTAAAGTACGATTCAGAGTATGATTTTGCCTTCAGAGAGAGACTAGACTCAGTCTTGCTCGTCAGGAAAACTGGGTCTGGCACTGGCTGATATGGCCAAAACAGAACTGGGTTGGATTCTGCTTGTAAATATGATGGCACCGACTCAAATTCATGAGAATCGAAGTGAGGACGAGGAGCGTCAGCTTCTCTCTGGATTTGTTCGGACTGCGTGTTTATCTGAAACACTGATTCTTCTGATGCAGACATTGTGAGCCCTTCTGAGCCCTGTGATTTTTGGACTGAATGATCTGACAGAAACTGTGCTGGGTCACTGTCAGCCTCTGGGGTATCAGAACCTGTCTCAACTGGAATGGGAGGCTCTGACGGTATCTGGGCTCGTTGGCGCCTTTCTATCCGAGCGAGTGGCACTGATGTAGATTGTGGGTACACAGAGTGTATGTCAGTCGCTGTTTCGATCTTCCCAGGGTTCAGTTCCTCTTCCATCAGAGGTGGTCCTGAAGTAGATATGGGATCCTCCGAGCCCCCCCTATCACAAAGGGTTAGTTCTGATCTAAGACATGCTACTGATTCTGCCATTGTGAGAGGGAGGGGATAAGACTCAGTGTCTGGGGTCAATACCTGAACCGCAGGGCCTGGCTGTACTGGTGGTCGCTGTTCCTGTTCCACAATCTGGGGTTCAACTGAGGTAGATGTGAGATTTTTCAGGTCCATCTGAGGTGCTTGGCCTAATGCAGACAAGAGCTCTGCACCCTGTATCATTACAGACTCTGATTTGTGGGGGTCATTGCCAGAAGAAGAGGTAATCATGGATTCCCACTCAATGTCAGCAGGGCTTATAGGAAATATTTTTTCTTCTCCTTACTCCTGGAGTAGAGGGGTTTGAAGTGTTGTGACCAGTAGTGGGTCATATTCAGTGAACATCTTAATTTCTCCTCTCTATAATAGGACTATTGCAACTACTCAAGATGCATCAAAAACAACAGTTAATAAAACTTAGTGTCGTAATTTATAACATACTGATATGTTGGGGTACCGGAAAATCTTTATTTTCGAGCAAAAATATAATATATAAAACATTTTGCAGTGTCATTAACTAAACAATGTAATCAACTTCAGTATTCTAATAACACATCACTATCCGTATTCCTTGTTGTCAATGAATTTATCATAAAAACACTTACCTGTATGGTTTTTGTAGTAGAGGATGTTTGCAACCGGTGCGCACACAATTTTACAATTTGCATTATTTATTCCAGTTTGTTTCGAAAAAAAACATTTCATAGTTCTGACAGTTAAACAATGATGATTCCGCGGTCCGTTGACACCAAAACAATTCTAAAAGCATTTTTTAATTGAAAGAAATATGAACGTACTAAAAATATTTTTAACAACGTATATGCCAATAAAACTCAAGTTCCCCATTAGCCTTTCGCAAGTCTCATTTTCCTTCACGGATATCCGCTTTAAATACTGGAAAAAAATGCACGTGGAGGCATATCGCTGTACGCAATCGCCATATTTACCCTGAGTACCCAAGTGAAGTCCACTTACGTGGTGAAATAAATTTATTTATAACTTACAAGTCACGACTTATTAGCCACTATGTTTTTGCAGTTCTACCTGAACGAGAACGGGGAAAGAGTTTACACTCTGAAGGTATGTTATAGCTATCAATAAGTAACATCTAGTTAACATTAGCTAGTAAGCTAACATGCAGACAGTAACATTCCATGGGGATTTGAATGGTTTTAGTCTTGTTGTGCATATTAACTTCTATAATGAATGTTTCGAGTTATGTACGTTTTAATGCATTATAGTTGACGTCCTACTTTACGGCTAGGCGACATTTTTTGTAGTCTAGAAGGGACGACGATGAACCCTTGCGGTCTCCAGGATGTTGAGCTATTCTCGCGTGGGATACAATACGGCCTGAAAATAACGTCGGGAGTAAATACTTTTCACAAGTAAAGCTTCCTAACATGACCTCAATAAAACAGAATGTTAAAAATAAATTAACATTTTAAAATTGGGTGTATTCACTCCTACAACAAAAACGTTACTAGTTTAAGCGCTTACAAATTAGCATTTTCTCCAAATACAGTACTGTACTAAGAATGGCGTAATGCAGTTGGGTTACGTTTGATTATGAAAATATGTAAAACCTATACGTTGTAAAGTTTACTTTTCAAATAATCATAGCAATCCGAGAAATTAGGTGTAGTGTTTATCAAAAGTTTCTCTTAACCTGCAGGCTTTTCCTTTGTCGCAGCCATTTTGGAAGTTGAACAAGAGGCCGGACTTCTTTTTATGCATTCCATAGTCGCAACAATGATTTCTGTTACATAGTCTGTGGAGGGGGAAAAGGAAGTTGTATTAGCTACAAAACAGGGCTTCCGAATGGCACAGAGTCTTTGCCTTTGAATTCAAATGCTTGCAGTGTTATGATTCCCGGGGAGCTCTGCGCTAGGTCAAGTGGCCATGCAAACTGGCAGGGTTGGTGTTGTGAATGCTTGACTGGATTGGGCACCCGCAAGTTCAGCTGTAGTTGTTGGCTGGTGAACACATTTTCTGAGTGCGTAGGTGCTTGTGAGTAGTTTTTGGTAAAGCAACCATTGTGAGAATTAGCAGAATTGCCAAGTGAACCATGCAGTGTTCTTCGACTCTACTGCGCTTGCTGGGAGTTGCTGTGTTGAGGGCCTGCTTCATTGCAGCACATCCTTGTGGATTTGGTAGAGGAGTTTTCCACCAAGTTACACCCAAAGTCATTCTGTGGCTTGTTACATGGCTCCTCAACCAGAAAATGTTCATTGGAATCCCATTTGCAGGAAGAACACATTCTCCAGTCAACAGCACTGAGAGATCTTAGAGTTGCCAGAGCACACAGAGGGAAAGCAACAATATATAAGTAACCCCCAACCCAGACAGTGCTGATCAATGGCATTGCTGTCTATGGGACTCCTGCAGGTAGTTCTAGAATAAATAATTAAGCTCAGTAGAAATCTCCATTGAGGATGATTTCTTTAGTCCAGGACAAGGCTTAATCTGTGTCAGCGAAACTGATTAAGTACTGGCTTTGGGTTGCCTGTTTTTTCAGGCATAAGCTGTGCTCTGGCTGTCTACATTTGGTCCTGCTTAGATGACACCTCTTAACATTTATTGATGGGACAATTCATATCCATTCCGAGGAGTTGGTCCATGTATCCAAACACTACATAGAACATCATGTAGAAAATGGACCAGTCAAACACTTATATGACAAGTTATACTTCTCCTGGGTCCCCCAGCATTTTCCCACAGTTGTTGTTGCCTCAAAATGACACCCCTGATTTAATTTGTCAGCCCTGTGTAGCTCAGTTGGTAGAGCGTGGGGCCTACAGTGCCAGTGTAGTGGGTTTGATTCCTACAAGGGGAATCAGGGATGCCAGTGTGTGTATGCAACCACTACTGTGTCTGCTAATGGACTTGTAATATACATTTAGTCAACTGTTGTGACTAAATTATAAAATCTTTATAATTTAGTCACAATAGTTATAAAAATGAACTATTGTAAAATTGTAATTTTATAAAATCTTTAACTCATTTAATCAGGTGTCACAATTGAACATTTTAGTCCTTTAGGAAACTTTATAGAGACATTTACAGGAGCAATTAGGTTTAACTATCTTTCCGAAGGAATGACAGATTTGTCACCTTTTGGTTACTTGGCCAATGCTCTGACCACTAGTCTATCTGCTGCCCTGAATCCAGTGCTGAATCAAATATGTAAAATGTATTTTGGTCCCCTAAACTGAGAGGACTGCAAAGTGTTATACTAAGCTACATGTTAAGTCATGCTATCTCTAATTTTCTCATCCTTCTCTCTGATTATTCCATGGCCCAACAGAAGGTGGATCTATTGGGTCAGCCCACCAGCTCTGCCCATCCTGCCCGCTTTTCGCCTGACGACAAATTCTCCCGGCACCGGGTGACCCTGAAGAAACGTTTTGGGCTCCTCCTCACCCAGCAGCCCAGACCTGTTCTGTGATTGAAGCATGGCACCAACTCTCATCCACTAAGAACTATATGCTTGATTTATACTACAGGGCTGACCTGAACCAGAGGCCTGCAGCATCGACTTGGACATTTTCATATCACAATGACCTTTTCAGTAAAGTTACAGCAACTGATGGATGTGAAACTGGTACAGCTCAGCATGGCCCTGTAGTGTCAATCAGGATTTGAAGCATCATCAGTTGGTTTGAAAGATCTTGTGATCCATTGTTTAAGACATATTGGCTCAGAGGGGTGCAGTTGGCTTTTAAGATTTCTTAATGTATGAATGGCTTTGGACCAGTCTGAAAAATCTGTTCATGCTACATTTTGGCTTGATCCTTTCATGTTATTTGCCTGTCAAATAAAATTTTTATTTCATTTATTTCAATATGTGTACAAAACAAATCTTTTTTGACTTGCAATATGATTGTTCTTAATCCATAGAAATGTGGTTTCAGTTTTAAGATTAACTGTTAAATAGCGTAATGGTCAGAATTTTTATTTCTTTGAGAATAAAATGGTAAAAATTAGACTTCTACCAGTTTGTTAAACTTATCTCAAGTTGATAAAACTTTAGGACAAGTCTTGTTTATGATTGATTTCAATGTATCGCTTCTCCGCATGCGCGATTTCGAAATTACGGCAAGCGAAAGAGGAACTGAAAGACGGAGCGCGCGTTTCGGACTTGGACAAAGTGCCGACAAGAAAGGATGAGAGAATACATGCATACCAGCTAGGTAGCATGGTTTTTCAGTTCAGTTAACAGCAACAGTAGCTAGCCAAACAGCTGGATACAAAAGGCACAGGAACAGACTAGCTACGTGGTATGTACAGTATGACTACATATTTTAGTGATGTATTTGAGTTATCTGTATATATCTAACCTTTGAGCAAGGTACATGTGACTTTGTGAGTTCAGTCAGTTCAGTTGTCACATTTTATCAGCGTGGCTAATGTAACGACTAGCTAGCTAACGTTAGCTAGCTAGCTACTGACACCACAGTAAATTTAACCAACGACAGTCGACCGATACAGACAAGTAGCTTTACTGTCAGAGTTTCGAGAGGATTCCTTGATAAGACAAACGTGGCAGAATTTTAAGCTACTTGATGTAGAGATCATGAATTAAAAGTTGACACATGAACATACAAATATTCTGAAAGATTGAGTGTAAGGTAGCAATTTCCGAAAAATATTGTTTAATACAGCCTCGGAACTGATGCATAGCTAACGGTACGTACAGTAAATGACATGCCGCATCGTTTTGTCAACAACAACGCTGAAGCGAGCAGGCTTTGCGAGTAGCAACATTATGTTAAATCTTGAAGAACAATCATTTTTTAAAACCGCATGAAATATATGTATATAAATGTGCCTGACCAGTTCAGGCTAGTTAGAACTTATAATTGGCTTAACGTTTGAGGGTAGTTATTCAGCCAGCTAGTACGGTAAAGCATAACTAGCCTGTTCTTATGTATTTCATGCAAGTGCGCCTCGGCGTATATCTGCCGGTTCAATCTGGACATTTGAAGCTTGTTCAGGGAGCACAACTCTTAAATTGTCTTATCGCGTCAACACGCGTCTGGCTATTAACTACTGTATTGCTATATGATTAAATTGATGTCTCATTCAGACGTTAGCATACTGGTTAGTGTAAACGGGTTAGTTTGACAGCTACAGTGTGCTGCCCCTTACTTTCCGGATTTCCCTTATCATGTTGCAAGTGTATTTTAGATATCTTCAGTTCACGTCTACCTCATTGAATTGACTTAACTATTTGCCACACCCCGTCTTTCTAGAAAATGCCTAGTAAAATACTAGAAAGACGAGAAATACTCGCAGTATTGCGGACCTGTGAGCTACAGTATCCTTTCTTAGTTTACCTAAAGAAGACTATGTCGACCGCTCAATGAAGTCGAGAAGTGCACTCGCGCAATGCAATCAGTGTGCATCGCTTATTCGCCTCCGCATGTGGCTCGGCTCGAGCAGCTACTGGCTCAACCGGTTGGAACCGCTCTTGTATAATAATTAAATTATAAACCGCACCAAAGCACCTTCTCAACTGAACCACAATACAGATTGAGTCGGAGAGAGAAGGGAACTTGTTCAGTATTCTCGCCCGACCCGCTTCCTCCAGAGCAATGTGAAAACACATTATACTGTTGTGCTCCGTCAGGTTAGGGGGTGACAGATTTCATCACTCTTGAATGAAAACAAATGCCTTTAGTAAGACTTTGGTTCTACCTATGGGACAATTTATTTTTAGGCCTATATCTAACCTGAGAACCATGCTATGTCAGTAGGGAATAGCTCAGATCAGTGGTAACACATCAGTAAAAAGTTCCTTATCATTTATGCATACCTTTGATCTAGTTTAATTTGTTTAAGAGTGGCCTTGAGTGTTTTTGTTTTTCAAACCCTTAAAGACATATTTTGCTCACCCCTGCAATAGGGGAATGCTTTAAATATCTGACCTCACCTCACTGCTTGCTCAATAAGGCTTTGAGTTGAATAATAACTTTGTGTTCCTAATGACTGAGGAAATGTATCATGTGTGTGAAAATACTAATATAGGGTATATCTTTCAAGTAGGCCTATGCTGGCATATGACCAGTATACCACAGCTAAGAGTTTTTTCTCACTCACAACACATTGCGGAGTGCCATATACCATTTAGCCATGGTATATTGGGAATATACCAGAAACCCACGATATGCCTTGTTGCTACTATAAACTGATTACCAACACACTAAGAATGATAGAAAGTTATGGGATGTCAAACCATTGGCCAGTGATCTCATATACCACGGCTATGAGCGAGTTCACATTCAGCATTTGAACCAACCGATTCATAAAAACAATTAGATGTCACCCTCCCATGCATGATGAACTCTAATAGTGTGTATTCTTTTCTTCTCCTCATTTCTTCTCTCGTCCTTTTTCTCTCCTTCATCCCCACCCCTTCCCTATGCTCAGCAATCCATAATTGGTCACTCATTGTGGTCATCCACAGAGGAAATCTAAGCCATTAGTGAGGTGCATGTAACCGCACAGGATGAAAACCAACCTATGATTACTTGGGATTTCTAGAGAAGTGCAGAGGCAGATTTGACACTCTCTAGGCCTCTGTGTGGATAGCCATATTCAGTCATATTTAAGCTCATCATCAGGTTATTGGGGCATATCCAAGTACAGATAAGCACATACCATGCTGATCTGCATTCTAATAAAGCAGTGAGATGCAATAACATTAACGTTGACATGTTATTTTTTTATATTCCAAGAAAGACTGGTTAGACAAATTTATTTGTTAATAGTTTTTAAATTGTGGACTATGTTAAACCGTTACACATTAATCAGAGGGGAAATTGGCACACATGTCTTGAAATTCATCTCGCAAGTGCCAATGAAACAAGTCCAATTCAATGGGGAGGTTCAGATGTCCGTCTAGTTCAGCATTGGTTAGCCAAGCTTTGGTTAGCCTACCTAGCTGAGCCTAGCGCAGGTTCGCTTAGCATCGGTTAGCTAGTGTAGTTAGTGACCCCTTACCTCTTACCCCGCTATTTTAAGACCCCGAAGATGGCGTCGGTACGGTTCACGGTGACGCCCACCAAGGCAGAGGACCTCCCTGGACTGTCGGATACCTCGCCAGACATCAGTTCCCGGTCCAGTGGGCAC
>JACXGI010007233.1:25293-38377 GCA_016801175.1 Esox masquinongy
TCAGTCTTGTCAATGGCATCAGTTTCAAGGTTAGAGTGTTGTGCAATTACAGGCTCCCGAAATCATCTCTACCAATTAATCTAATTGGGGGTGCCTCTATCTAATTGTTTATAATCGGGAAAGGAGAAAGTAAACAAACAGGAATTGACTTACTCTTGCTGATCTTCAGTAATTCACAGACACACAGGAAACAAACAGACACACAGAGACAGACACACAGGGACAGAGGCGCAGAGGCTCAGGGTCAGAGGCACATGAACAGAGGCACAGAGACAGACACACAGGGACAGGCGACAGAGGCACAGGGGCAGACAGACTGAGATGGACACAGACATAGACAGACAGTCACAGACAAACATGGTGAGAATGAGACAGTGTTATTTTCAGAGATTGCGTGCCGTGATCCGCCTTTTTAGTCCGTCTCGCCCACAAATCAGTAACTGAATTGGACGGGCTGGATACATTTTCACACATTTTAGCTCCTCACATCACGACACGTTCCATCGAACACACACACACCCGCACACACACAGACACACACACCCGCACACACACAGCTTCACCGGTAAGCACCGTCAGTACGTACTGTAGACCCACAGACACGCACTCACGCAATGTCCCAGGGGAACAAACAGGATGAAAGGCACACGCACGAAGGAAGCGCAACGGGCTCATTGAAACGTGCCGACTCACAGCTGAGGTGCGGAGCCGTGCAGCTGGGGAGGATAGGGGCTGGACAGAGGTGTGTGTGTGTGTGTGTGTGTGTGACAATGCAGGACGTGGTGTTCAGTCGGTTGGGCTAAGCTGCCTGCGTCATTCACCACCCCCTGCCTGACACAACCACCTCGCGCGGACAGGACCTGCATTGGGCCGGTTTGCTGGGGCAGAGCCCTATGCAGATATTTTACTAACACCGGATGGCGCCGATCCGGTTGGCACCGCCTGTTCGGGTCCCGTTTTTATTTTAGAGCCCAGAGGCTGTGATAAAGTCTAATCATTACAGCCACAGTCATCCGGGTTGTTTTCTTACTAGGTGCACTGGCGCTTTTTAACAAGATGTCCTGGTCACAATATTTAGGAGGCTGTGCGAGTGGAAACGGTTGCCCTGTGTGAGGAAGTGGTGCACAACACTGTCTGAATGTTAACTGGGAAGGATGGGGCGTATTTGTGGACAGTATGTCTTTGTCTGGGTTGCTATGCGTGACTCCGTCACATGAATCACGCCTGCGTGTGTTGAAGACTTAGTCGATCAGACTTGCTTTCGTGTGTGTGTGTGTGTGTGTGTGTGTGTGTGTGTGTGTGCGTGCATGCGTGCGTGCGTGCGTGTGCGGCAAGTCCCTAGTGGAGAGAGGGAAGTGAGAGTGCTGACGAAGGTGGTGGCGTGCACGCGTACGTGTTCCTGGTCCCTGCTGACGGAGGTAGAACTGAGCCGGGGTCGCCGGCCGTCCTCCAACATGCTGTGTTTCAGCCGGAGGTAGAAAGGAAGTGGCCTCCAGTGGAGACCGGGCCTGCACAGAACGGTCCATCACTGGAATAGAATCACCAGGAACGTTCCGGAACAGAGGAAGACATTTAGTTCTTGTGGCACTGCGTCATCTCTGAGTTGACTCGTCTGAGTCTGTCCTGATTAAATGTCTAATCTGTGTCCCTTAACAACTCTCTCTCACACACACACACACACACACACACACACACACACACACACACACACACACACACACGGGCCTGCCGATAGGGGGGGGCAAACAGGTCTGTTGTCCCAGGCCCAGGGTAGGGGTGGCCTAGAACTGACATTGGGTTGACATTAAAGGGCCCATCTAAGATTCTCGTCCCGGGCCCAGGCAAGACTGTCAGCTGGCCTGCACACACACCCTCACACTCACAATCATCCATGTTCCCTGTCTTTCTCTCAGCAGGAGATGGTAACGCCAAAATGTCCAGCGTCTACATCAACAACACTCATGGGATGGACGACGATGACTTTTATGACAAAAACCTGGCTCTGTTTGAGGTTAGAGCCACAACGTCAGTCAATCAATCAATCAAACATTTTTCCTATGCTTTAATCTCTCCCTCTTTGTTTCCCTTCTCACTCGCTCTTTCTCTTGCTTTCTCTTCCTCCTCCCCCTTATCTTCTACTTTATTCCCCCCTCCTCGCCTCCCTCCCTCCCTCCCTCCCTCTATCCCACTCTGTAGGAGGAGATGGACACCAGACCCAAGGTATCTTCCCTCCTTAACCGCCTGGCCAACTACACCAACCTGACCCAGGGGGCCAGGGAGCATGAGGAGGCCGAGAGCATAGGGGAGAAAAGAAAGGCCTACAAGGTACATACACACTATTTTTCTCATCATGGTCTGGTGTAGTGCTTTATTCCCAGGCAGTTAAGTTCATGTAACGTCAGGAAACACTGGGCTTCCCATAATGCTTTGAGGTTGTACTCTATCCTTAAAGCACCTCCCAGCTGCTGGACAGGCAACGTGTGTTCTCACGACTGAAATGGGAGGCCCCCCGAAATGGCGCAGTGGTCTGAGTCACTGCCTTCGCAGTGCATTTGCATCATTACAGTCAGGTGTTCAAATCCTGGTCGTGGCAGTCTATCAGTGCCCAGAGGTCCAGTCGAGGGTGGCATTAATTGGCTCAGCACGTCCGGGTGGAGTGGGTTTTCTGTCGACGTGAAGTTCATCGGAGGAAACGCATCCCAATCTTCAGCTCTCCTGAACCTGTTGTGCTGCCGTTGCGATAAGACAGGGCCTTGATGACAAAATTGCACGGGAGACATGTTGTGTTTCGAAAATGCGCAATGCATTCATCTGCAAGTATGGTATCTATAATACTAACTGTATCATCTTTTCAGTATTGTTTAGTGCCCTTCCCAGAAAGGGAATCGGATCTATCAGTTGTTCTCTCTCAAAATTGTGCATGCTATGGGGTTTTTATGGCTCTGTCTTGCTATGTCACTCTCCAAGTCAGGTAAAACTAAACCGAGGCCTCTGAAAGTGTAGTGTTCAGGAGGAATTCTCTCCCTAATATGCCTGGATTACTGTACCTGCCCTTCTCGAATAACTGCTTTTTGTTATGTTGACCACTAATGAACTCTCCCTGTTACTGAATGGTCTCCCTCCCTCCTAGTCTCCTCAGATGGGCACGTTCATGGGGGTGTACCTGCCGTGTCTGCAGAACATATTTGGGGTGATACTGTTCCTCCGGCTCACCTGGGTGGTGGGAACGGCCGGGGTGCTGCAGGCCCTCTGCATCGTCTTCATCTGCTGCTGCTGTGTAAGGATCACGCACGCACGCACGCACACACACACACTCAGAACACGCACACAAACAGACAAGCACGCGCACACACACACACACACACAAACACTCAGAACACGCACACGCACACAAACAGACAAGCACGCGCACACACACCCGCACAGACACACACACACTCAGAACACACACACACGCACACAAACAGACAAGCGCGCGCCCACACCCGCACACACACACTCAGAACACACGCACACAAACAGACAAGCACGCGCCCACACACACACCCGCATGCTCGCGCGAACACACAAACGCACGCACGCACACACACGCACAGATATGGATGTATTGCAAACAACTATTTAAACACAGAGAGGATTTTAAGATAAGATACAAGACGATTATTGAGACACAGGCCTGTTGTAAACCTGCCCTGTAGATGTTAAGGTTATGTGCCTTGATGTTCATTGGTTTCCGGTTTCCTAAATGAAACCCTGTTCCCTTCCTACTGTGCTGCTTTTGCTGTTTCGCATAGTTTTTATCGTGAACGGCGATAACAGGAGGACAGAAACAGCCAAGTTCAATTGATGTGCCCCTTTTTTTGCTACAAAGCCAGAAATGGTAGTAAGAACAAAACAAAAGCAAAAAAAAGGCAGCTGTGAATATCCTCCACTCCCTCCCTTCACCACAAGCCTTCCGCTCACGGTGTACCCCAAAGCCACTGTTCCCCCCCACCTCTGTTGTTTGGGCTAAATGAAAAGGAGGGCACACAAAGCCCCAGGCATCACACACTACATTGTAAGCCCTTTGGTAACTCAATAGGTGGAATGCCATTTCTTGACACACTTCATATGTATGATGGAGGCCTGCCGCAATTATTCTGCTTGATACGTTCTGTTCCTCTTTCCTTCCACAGACTTTACTGACTGCCATCTCAATGAGCGCCATTGCCACCAATGGAGTAGTACCAGGTATTCTAGCCCTTACCTTCTCATCCCTACCTTCTTACAATCCTTCTGTCTTGTCCTCATCCAAGTGTGTTTAATTAAAACACATTCTTGTTACTTTCCCAAGATTCACAAATGTTGTTTTTTGGTGGAATTTAGCAGCTTGCTCTCAGTGTTGCTGGTGTTTTTCACTCCTTAGATTAAGTACTACCTGCTGAAGTCAAGGCTGGCAAAAGTAGTTTCACTGATTCCGAACAGCATTTGTTCTAGGGTTGGCAATATAGTGATACCATCTATAGCTGATGATAGACAGCCATTGTCAGTGGTGACAGACATTGTCAATGGTTGCCGATGGTGACAATGTCATGTCAGAAACAAGGTTTTAGTATGTACCTTTTTTTTTTTACCTCTCTTACTAATGGCATATTGCTTATTTGATAAAACCTGAATAAATAAGTGGAGCAACAAAATGACACAATTAAACAATTAACATTCGATCATACTCTGTAGCTTGTATAAAAATGCTGAGCAGGTCCATTTGACCTAGATTTTGGATCAATATGGCAAGAGTAAAGGATCTAAGTGATTTTGAAAGAGGGCTCATTATGGGGTATCTTCCAGGATGACAAAGCCCCCATCCACAGGGAACGAGGGGTCACTGAATGGTTTGATCATGTGAATCATGGCCTTCGTAATGACCAGGTCTCAACACAATGGGAACACCTATGGGAGATTTGGGGCCTAGATGTTAGACTGCGCTCTTCACCACCATCATCAAAACACCAACTGAGGGAATATCTTTTGGAAGAATGGTGTTCCATCCCTCCAGTAGGGTTACAGAGACTTTTAGACTCCATGCCAAGATGCATCGAAGCTGTTCTTCTAGCAGCTCATGGTGGCCCAACACCTTACTGAGACAGTGTTGGGTTTTCCTTTAATTTCAATTCAATTTAAATTTCAGTGTAGAAATCACAGGGAACAACCAAGCATGCAGGCTGTCAAGTACACACTGTATTGAGTTGTCAAGCACACACTGTGTTGATTTGTCAAATACACACTGTGTAGATTTGTCAAGTACACACTGTGTTAATTTGTCAAGTACATACTGTGTTGGTTTTTGTGGTCAGTCAACTGCTTCTTGTGAATTTTCTTGTGACGTGCAGTAAGTGTTAACCTGCTGGCAGAAAAAAACGGTATTTTTGGCCAAAATTTACTGGTGCTCAGTGGAGTTCATGGCACCGTTGGCCAGAACAATAGGCCAGTGGAAGCTTAATAGCCTAATGAATTCAGTTCCATGAAATACCATTCGCCTTTACTTAAACCACAGTCACACCAAATACATCCCAAAGGTCAAATGTGTCTTGAATGAGAACAAAAAATCCAACAAGTTCTTCAGAATTTTGAATAAGATGGATTCGTTTTGATCGATTCCGTCCAACATTGTAGATGGACACTCAAACATGCTCTGAAAAAGACATCAATTACCTGTTTGTCAGCCGGATAACATTTTCTTCAATCTTTCTTCACCCTCTTAGTGTTGTTAACTGAAAGACCAAACCCTGCCTGTCAATATGTATCGCAGAATGTCAGTATCACAGCAGACTCCCAAATGCGAACCTATCCCTGATATATGCCCTACATTTAAGTATCCTCCTTGGTCAGAAGTAGTGTATATGCAGAGCCCTAGTCCAGTGGAAACGCTCCCGGCTCCATTCACATTAGTGGCTCTGCATCGGAGACCAATACCCAACCAATCTCCAAGTGTCTCCCAATGATTCTTCTTCTGTAAAAATACGGAGACCACGGGCCAAACCGACGCGTAGGGCACTAAGCAAGATAAAGTGTGTGATTTGGGACTTAGTATTTTCTCTCTTGTCATCATAATCCTGTACTGTTCATCTCTGTAGTGCCCCCTAATGATACTAACACTCATCACTCTTTCTTCTCTCCATCCCTGCCTCCCTCTCTTTTTCTCCTATTTTCTTCCCCTTCCACCCCCTCCCCAATCTCCCCCTTTCTCCTACTATCTCCTATCTCCTCTTCCTCTCTCCCCTTCCTCCCGAATCCGCCCCTATCTGCCTCCCCCTCTCCTCTCCTCCCCAGCGGGCGGTTCCTACTTCATGATCAGTCGCTCTCTGGGGCCGGAGTTTGGGGGGGCGGTGGGGCTGTGCTTCTACCTTGGCACCACCTTCGCCGGGGCCATGTACATCCTGGGGGCCATCGAGATCCTGCTGGTGGGAACCCGCAAAACACTCACGATGACAAAGACACCCAGACAGTCGTACACACACACACACACACACGTACATCCCGGGGGCCATCGAGATCCTGCTGGTGGGGGAAATCTTCATCATACCTTTCTTCCTGACTATAATCATCATCATCATCATCTGTTATAACCATCATCGGGTCCGCCATCAAATGACCCCCACCTTCTCTCATCGACACTTTTGTGTGAATGACATCACTACACGCCAATCCTCATCCATTGTTTGACGCGGAACGTTTGTTGTCTGGCTCAGATGTACATAGCCCCAAAGGCGGCCATCTTTGTTTCCGTCGGCCCGGACGGCGAGGGAGCGGCCATGTTGAACAACATGAGGGTCTACGGTTCAATCTTCCTCCTGCTGATGGCACTGCTGGTCTTCGTCGGGGTGAAATACGTGAACAAGCTGGCGTCCGTCTTCCTGGCCTGCGTCATCATCTCTATCTTGTCCATCTACACTGGAGCTCTGGTCTCCGCCTTCAGCCCGCCTGTGTTTCCGTGAGTGGAACGGTTTCCGATTCTTGGTTGATGTCGAGAAGAGTTGAAGTTTTTTTTAAGCTATGTGGAAAAATGTTGATGCAGTATCACATTTTGTGAACATACGGTATATATGTTTCGTTGATGCTCAGTATTTCTATGTATTTAAACAAAATGTGCTAATTTCAACCCTTGAGCCAACTAGGTGGAAATAAATAAGGCATTGTGCCCTTGAGTCAGTGATTTAACCCATAACTGCTATTGTCGGTCACTCTGCATAAAGCTAGCCACATGCATCCTCATTTTGGTTGTTTATCTGGTTTAGAATGTGTGAAAACAGAAGTGTTTTCTCTCATACCGCCTAAAATGACAATCACTCGAAAAAACTAAAATAAGGGGTAAAGTGTCAATATCGCTGGGATAGTAGAGGGTAGTAGCCATAGCTTTACTGAAAGGAAGAAATGAAAAAATTAATAAAAACATGAAATTGCATAACTGTAGCGTTTTAGGGCTACACAATAGGTTTCAAAGAAACATGCTGGTTACAGTATCTGACATATATTTCCATTAGAATCCCTAATTATAAACAAGAGTTTTCTGGCCAGCAATACCAGTAGAAACCTGAGAATATTGTAACCCTCTGTCTCACTGAAACATAAACATGCCCTTATTGACCCGTTGTAACTGTCAACAGACTTTCACACCATCCTTATCGCCAAACACTCACGCTTGACTGACAGCCTTAAAGGTTTAGTTCAAGACTTCAGCATTGATGCCCTCTATCTGTTTCCCCATTCAGATGAACTCATGGATACCATTTGTATGTATTTGCATTCCATTTGAAGGTAGTTGCTATTTAGTATTAGCACAGTTGTTAACAAGCATAACTTAAGCATAAGCATAACTCGCAATCCCAAACTATCCCTTTAATCAGCCAATCAGTTCACTGTCCTTAGTGATTGACCAATGCTGTCCTTTTCTCATCTCTCCTCCCCAGGGTGTGTATGCTGGGTAACCGTACCCTGTCAGGTCACATCCTCCGCGACAGTCCCTGTGCCAAAACCGTCCCGCTCAAAGAACCACCCGGACCTGTGGACACCAACCTCACACTCACAGGTAACAGTCGATGTTATCATTATATAACATTTTCCACTTCTGTCCTCGCTGTCGCTCCTAATATTAACCGACCGTCGACCACTTCTTCCCCCAGGAAACGGCACAGTGCCCCCGACCTTTGACCCCTCCCAGGCCTCCTCTGAGGCTACCACATTCTTGTGGCTGCAGTTCTGTGAATTCAATGCTTCCTGTGACGACTACTTCAAACTCAGCAATGTCACTGAGATCCGTGGCATACCTGGCCTGGCCAGTGGAGTGCTTACAGGTACACACACACACACACACACACACACTCTCTTTCTCTCTTTGTATGTTTCTTTTGGTGTCTTCTGGTGACTCTCTCCCTACTTCCTTTCCTCTTTAACACAAACACACAAATAGGCAGTTCCTATCTAACTGTCTGTAATTTTCTCATAGAGAACATATGGAGTGCTTACCTCAGTAAAGGGGACGTCCTGGAAAAAGGGGGTCTCCCTGCTCCCAGCCACGCCCACCCACCCACTAATCGGCAGCCCTATGTCTTCGCTGACATCACCACCTCCTTCACGCTGTTGGTGGGAATCTTCTTCCCCTCAGTCACAGGTATAGTTCCTCCTGTCTTGGGTTGGCATTTACCAAAGTTGCCGGAACGCTCAGTAATTATAGTAACTTAGTTAATTTATGCTTGAATAATAAAATACAGTGTCGATTTTAAACCGTGCCTTGCAAAAGTATTCAAATCCCTGACAAATTGTTCTCCCCAAATTGTACATTGACATTTAAAAAAAAAAAAGTCTCAATCTGCTGTTGTTAGGTGACATCGGTTTTATGTTGGAAATAGTTTTATGGGAAGTTGTTCTAAAAACTCAGTTGGCTAGTTCGGCTGTCTGTATGGAAATGGGTGGGATCTAGGTTAAGCCTGCCGCAGCGATTGGGTTAGGACAAGGCCCGTACCACCTCTTTTCCCACAGGGACATTATTAATGCATTAGACTGAAGATAACTACTGCCCTGCCGAAAGCATGCGCTCTCTGTTTTGCTAGCAATCATGGTTGTTAGAATTTGGCTAGCCGTAAGTGCAAGCCTAGCACAGCTATGGGCCAATGGCCATATCTGATCATTTGGAGGCCCCTTTTGCTGAAAATGTGTGCGTGTGATTAACTCCTGACAGTAATCTAAACATCCGTTTAAGACCACATAGAATGGCACTCTTCCTTGATTTTATGAGACACGAACACTGGCACTCAGTGCCCTGAGAGGGGCTGCCATAAATGCGCGACAGACTTTAAATTACATTTTTCTATGTAGACTAAATCAAATATATTTTTCTCATAAAGTAATACTACACTCCATGAAAAAACTTCAACGCATTATTCTGGCCATGGGGTTAGAAAACGCGGACTAAACCTTGCGGCTCTGGGTTGAACGTTGGATCAGCGGATTGTACACGAAGGCTGACAAGTGGCATTCAAGTAATATCAGTTTTCAGTTTATTTCTCCCCAGAAAAGTATATGTAACGCAACACTATCAGCTCCTTGTTCACAATATAAGACAGGCAGACAGGGAGGAAAAGAAACCATTCCACTTTTACTTTACTAACCAATGTGGTGTTCTCTCAACCAAATACTCCAGCCACATAACTATCCATTTATGAAATTAAATCTCACACTTTAGGGTCCTCCTTACCCCGGAAATATGCACGAACATTAATGGTTTGTAGAAGTGGCATTACAATGTAACGGGACGCGCAACAGAAGTATTCCTTCCTGACCAGTGATAAATCACAGAACGGCATCGGCCATTGTAGAACATAATTCTTTCCAACGATGTAATCCACCAAATCTCACTTCAGGATGTTCTGTTACCAACGTATAGGCTACAAGAAGAGCCGCCTTTCTGGAGAGAATGCAGACATGCTGTTTCCTCCATTATAATATCAGGCTTCTCAACTGGAATAACTGACTTTATGGGGGAAAATAGCTAAAAATATATACATAGCTCAGAGTTTACATTAGCCGGCAAATGTTGTTGGGAAATTTAGTAAGGTTTTTATTTTTCATTTTTCTCCCTCGAAGAGTTTGTTTTTCAATTGAATTGTTCACATTATAGGTCACATTAAAAGTGGAAAAAGTTCTGACATGATTTATCTTTGTCTCATTCTTTTACATCACAAAAACCTGGCATTTTAACAAGGGTGTGTAGACTTTTTATATCCACTGTAATTAGGAAATATGGTTCGAAATGACAAAATTCGACTTTACACCCACTTGAGTGTTTTTTTCTTTTGTCGATCAAAGTTGATCTGAGTAATAAGTGACTGAAATGCATTTTCTATTAAATAATAATGTTGCGAAATCAGGCTAAATTATGGTGCATTGCAAAACAATTCTATTCCAGTTTTAAACGTACTGAAATTTAGAAGCAAATGAGTTTCAGTAAATTATCTGTGCCTGTAACTTTGGGCAGAGCTGTCAAACGCTCTTCTGCACCCATGGCCTAGACATCCTATGGAAAATGACATCATTCACATGGTATTTGTTGAGACGTTTCTAACATTGGCTTCAAAATCCCTTATTCAGGTTGGAAACATGATCTTGTAATCAAAATATTGTGCAAAAAGATAGTTGTCTATATATATCTGGCTCAAATTATTGCGATCAGGCAATTATGTAATAATTGCTACAGCCCTAGTTGTAGTCTATATGCTCAGTTTGCAAAGATTGTGAAGAGTGCATTCTGCTAACTAATTTAAATAAAAAACCTTTGTTGGATCATAGAGTTTTTTGTGTTTATTTCTGTTTTAATGTAGGCTATTATGTAGCTATTTAAAACATGTTCTATAAATTCTAATATAGCTCCCACCCACAGTGTTATTTTGCATACTAGAATCAATCAGTTTGATGCTCAGTTACAGATTTATTTGTTTATTTAGGTATTTACTTGGACTTAGATGTTCAGTTCAACAGTTATCCTGTTTCTAATAAAGTCAAAGATTCTTCTTTTCCGAGAGTGTCACTTTTTTTCACGGAGTGGGGGGCGGTATCGGTCGATTAATTGGCTTTTTCCTATAATAAACTATCATTATTATATCGGCCTTTAAAAATCCACTATCGGTCGACCTCTCCCTTGTGGTGACAATTCAGAACTGCCCTCTAGTGATCACCCAACATCTTCTTGACATGTAGCCAAAATAAAGAGCAGATATCTTACACAACTCTGTCATTTATGAAATATTTACAATGAAACCATTTCATGAGTGAAAAAATATGGGCAAACATGTTCATCTTTGTCTGTAGGCAAGGTCTGCGCCAGTAGCCAGCCAGTCATTATTTAGGTTGTTATTAGTTGAAACTCTGTCTGGGTCATTTTGTTGCATTGTACAATGTGTAGTTAATGTTATTTTACCATTTAAGTATGCTAGGGACATATTCCTGTTGTGTTGAGGCAAGGCCATAATTGCAAATTGGACATCAACAGAAAAACAAACAAACGTAAAACCCTGATTCCCTGAGTTTACTGGTAAATGTAGGATGTTTTCTGTAATATATACCCTAACTTTGCACAGGCACCCATTATCTCAAATCACTCCCTAGTCCTTGGGCCAAACCTCTTGATGTTTCCTGATCTAGATTGGTCAGGATAAGCATTTACAGCTCTGCAGAAACAGATGGTCCAGGAAAAAACAGAGAGGTGTAAAATGGTTGACGGATAATAGTTGCTTTCGCCACTCCAACATTTTCATAGAGATGTGCGCCAATCTTGTTGTGACTGGAATTTCTCTCTGTATATTCCTCCTGCAGGTATCATGGCTGGTTCCAACCGGTCTGGGGACCTGAGAGACGCCCAGCGCTCCATCCCCATAGGAACCATCCTGGCCATCCTCACCACCTCCCTCGTCTGTATCCTTCAAAGTATTCATAAATAATATGATAAGAATTAGTTTACATAAACTGCCGGTGTAAAAAAGTTTACTCTTTTAACTTCTTACATACTGCTTGTCAAAGGTAGTGTTGGATGTAGGCGGCTATTTCGGACACCATTTAGACCATCAAAGCTTTTGCTGTACCTTTGTGATTGAAAACTCCCTGGTTTTACAGGAATCTTGGTTTGAGGATTCTCTGTTTTCTGCTTATTTCCTCCTGATTACATCAACCAGGAAAAAACAGGGAATTTATCAAGAGTTCCCGAAATGAGGCAGCCCTAAATTTAGCATCACCCCGATGTTCCTGATCATTTTAGTCATTTCAGTTCTGGGGTTCTAAGAGCCACACTTGCATCCTACAGCTCCAGAAAAAATTAAGAGACCACTGTACCTTTTTCTTTCCTTTCCAAAAAAGTCGAAAAGGAAGGTTTTGAGTGAGGAACAGAAGGGTTAAAATTAAGAGACCACTGCAAATTGAACCCTTCTGTTCCTCACTCAAAACTTTCCTTTTCAACTTTTTTGGAAAGGAAAGAAAAAGGTGCAGTGGTCTCTTAATTTTCTCCGGAGCTGTACTTAGTGCTAGTTTGACTCCCATTCTCTTCAGCTAATGTTCCAATGCTTGCTACTCCTTGTCACAGTCCCATAGAGGACTGGAATGTAAGTGCTAACTGGTGTTTGGTATTGTGTTTAGGTGTCACTAGTCCTATGCACAGAACACACAAGGACACACAAAAACCCCACCACAGGTTCTTACCTGCTCGACAATGCTCGACAAATGAAGATAAAAGCATCATTATGAAGAACACAGTGTCAGTTTGTAGAGTCTTGCATATAGTTCTGCATTGTCGGGGTTCTGCCATGATAACGTCACGGGTGTGTCATTTTCCTGAGCGCTGTGGCCAGACCTGAGCTGTGTGGTTCTGTTTGGAGCCTGCGTTGAAGGAGTGGTGCTCAGAGACAAGTCAGTATACCTGTCTCACTGTCTGTTTGGCTGTCTACCTGTCTATCTGTCAGTCTGTCTCTGTTGGGCTGTCTGTCTGTGTGTAAGGGTGGGGTCATTTTAATTTCCATTCAGTCAATTCAGAGAATCAACCTATTTTCTCTCTCTCTCTCTCTCT
>JACXGI010007234.1:0-38252 GCA_016801175.1 Esox masquinongy
GGGGCCCAGGTTTGACCTGAGTCCCGTAGGGCTGTCACACGGGGCCCAGGTTTGACCTGAGTCCCGTAGGGCTGTCACACGGGGCCCAGGTTTGACCTGAGTCCCGTAGGGCTGTCACACGGGGCCCAGGTTTGACCTGAGTCCCGTAGGGCTGTCACACGGGGCCCAGGTTTGACCTGAGTCCCGTAGGGCTGTCACATAAGGCTCTAGTCCTAACAGGTTCCTAGATGTGGAGTACGGTAGAGGGCAGGTTAGTAGCAATCCTGCCCTGGAGTTTTGAAGCCTGCTGGTTTTCATTTCTACTTGATAAGTAATTGCACCCACCTGGTGTCTCAGGTGTAAATCAGTCCCTGATTAGAGGGGAAGAATTCAGAGGAAAGGTGTTGGAACTGGCTTCAGTGTTTATATTTGAACACAACAGTGCATTTACACAGGCAGCACAATTTGGATCTTTGGACAATTATACCTATCTGAGCTTTTCCCTAATGTGCAAAACGTCAGATTTATAGCGTCTTTGTGTGGAGAGCTGAATCCTGATAGAAACCTGATCCTCCATATGCAACCCCCTTCTGGAAGCTCAAATCTGATTTGTTTGGCTCTTTGTGTTTTTTTCTTTCTTTACATGACCTGCCATTACCATGACAACCGCCCCAACATATTAGAGAACAGGGAAATAGGCGCTTTCATCACTGTGCTACTTCAGAGGCTACTGCATCAGTGTGAACGCACAAAATCTGATATGGGTGACATGTACAACGGACTATTTATTTATTCACTCATTTATTAGGAGGTCCTGCCTAGGCAGCACGGCGCAACACGGCGCAACACGTTAAATGCAGTATTATATATGATCTAATAGGCGTTCATAAACGAAACAACAACATAATAACAAAATACACTACGCAGAACACGTCTGGTCACAGTCCCCGTCCCGCAGCAAGGCGTCCTTTTATTTTACTGTTGTATTATTAAAAGCTCGAGTTCCCTAGGTTGGCAATGAGTTACATTTGGCCAAGGCTCTATATTGTGTTGTGCGCCCATTCTTAACTCAGGAACTTTTAAGAGATCTTTGGTTGCTCGCCATGAAAGGTCCTATTGTGAGTCTGAAGTACCTGAAGAGACAGGACCCTCAACGCCTCTACACTCCACAGAAAGACCAACAGCGATGCAGCCAATCGCTCCTCCAGCATGTCAGCCAGGAGAGGCTGGCTGACATGCACATCACTGACATTCACCCTCCGTTCATATCCAAGTGTTACACATGCTGCTTTGTTCCGGACAAGCTGCAGTCGGCCTACGTTCTTCGGCACATCCCCTGACTAGTGTGGACAGTGAGGGGAAGAAAACTAGACATAGAAAGACAAACACATTTGGGTCCATAGGGATGGATTCTGCCTAAGCTTAGTTCTGTCTTGGATGTTCTCATCCTGAAAAGACTCCCCAGTCCTTACCGGTGATAATCACACCCTCATCAAGAAGACGGCGGCATCACGTTAGGACAGGTTTAGAGAGGTAGTCAGTGACGTTTCATGTTGGATGTGGCCCAAACGTAACACTCGTTTCTGGACAAAATATGAATTACATTAATTAATTCCCACTTTTTTTGCCAAATAATTCAGTTGCTTGTTTCAAACAAGATGTATGTTTTAAAATATTTAAATTCTGCACAGGCTTTCTTCTTTTCACTGTCATTTAGGGTAGTGTTTTGCAGTAATTACGCAGTTTCCAATCTGTCCTCAGTTTTCTCACACGCCATAAAACTCTGTAGTTTCCTAGTAATGAAATCCTTGAGCTGTTTGCTTTCTCTCCAGCAAAACACAGTTAGAAAGGAGCAGACTATCTTTGTAGTGACTGGGTTTATTGATAGACCATCCAAAACCTAATTAAGAGCTTCACAATGTTAAAAGGGATATTCAGTGTCTGCTTCTTGAGTTTCTACCTACCAGTCGAAACCCTTTTTACAGAGGAATTGGAAACAGCTCCTCGTTGTTAAATCTGTGCTGTAGAGATACTGGTATGTGTGGGGTAGAGAGATACTGTAGATTGTTGAATGACTATCATGCTAGCCCATATTATTGTACACAGAGTCCATGCTACTTCCAATGTGATTAATTTTTGAATATTTAAACGTTTTTAATCTTGCTACAACAAAAAGGTGCTTAGTTATGCAACCAAGACATTTGCTGTTTTTATTTTTTTTATTTATTCATTCATTACTTGATAATAATTAATAATTTAATTGATTTATTATCTATAATAATAATAGGAATAATCCATTTGCTTTTTTTACTGAGTATTTTTCTGCAGCTCGGTGACAAAACAATGATATTAAAAATATGTCAATCCCACTTTGTAACAAAACTAAATGTGAAGAATACCCAGAGAGGATGAACCCTTTTGACAGGCTCTGTATGCAGTATACAGTCTCATACATTTAAAGAAATCGATAGTTTGATTGCGAATACTCTTGATCTTAAAAGGCCATTGGGAAAGCCAGAGAAGGCAGAACCTAGTAGGCAGAGATGTCCATATAGCTAACCTGCATTAAACTTGTTTTCCATGTAGGTGGTCTTTTTCCCCTTCAGCTGATGCATTATACATACAGAGAATACTTCTTTAAAAGCTGAGAGGACCACGTCCTCCATGGTGAGATCATGGACAATATAATAATTGCTTCATGAACTAAGAGAGGACCTCATGTTAAAAAGTACCCCATATAGATTGGTGCTGAATTATTCATTCTAAGTATAATATGAAGACAGTGGAGATGACTGAACTATGAATTGACACGACCACGTTAGCAGAAATAATGTTGGTGATAGTATGTTTTCAAACCTTTCTCCTTTGGCATTTGATGTAACACTACAGAATACGCTTTGATTTGCTCCACATTTAAAGACGTGCAAATTTGTTCCACATTTGTATGACCGAGAAATTTATGATTCAAAATGAGGCTAGCTGAATTATGAATAATCTTATGCAGAGCTGATGCTCTGATTTCATTTATCAACCAACAAAATGAGTAATCAAGAGCAAAATCATTCCACAATTTAGGCTATTCAATTGGTCAGCTTTTAAAAGGACATTTTCCCAGAGGGGATTTCAAAGTTCCCAAGGGGAGAGGAATATTCAAGACCAGTCAATGCATAATACACATTTCCTTAGAAATTTGAAAAGCAGTTTTTTACAACTTTGAAAAGAAGTCGATGGTCACTTTACAAAGAGGAGGATCTACTAACTTTATTTCTCATCTCCAAAATAGCCATTTTATAACCAGAGTATTAGCAGCGGAATCGATTTGGTGCGTTAACACGTGGTAACAGCAAGCTTTGAGGGACATCGGAGCCGGCTGTAACAAATGGCAGCTGTATGAGGTACTGTAGGTCTAGGACAATTGTTTAATGCGGGGACCAAGCAGCAAGATAAAGTATTAGGCCAATGTCCTAGAGATAGGCAAAACTATGTACGATTGGGTCTATTTATTTTTGGTCACTATTCTGCATAGGGTTAGGCTACGGGTTATACGCTCTATCACTATTTACCACACCTCCGTGATACATGGACTAATATGTCATTGGTCTAATTTCTGGAGTCGTTTTACTTGTCATAGCCTGGAAACTTGGAAATCTTGGAAACATGGATAATTTAGTGAAAGGGTTATACCTTTATGTTTAAAAAGGAAGTGTCACACAGCATTATGTTTAAAAAGGAAGTGTCACACGTCATCATCAGTTATGTACGGTGGCCCGGAAGTGCAAAACACAACCACTAATACACTTGCACACCCCCAATAACAATTCCCCCCACAATAGCGCAAAACACAACCACTAATACAATTACACACCCCCAATAAAAATATTCTCCCCGAAAGTGCAAAACATACCACAAATACAATTACACACCCCCAATAAAAATACTCCCCCCAATAGTGCAAAACACAACCACTAATAAAATCCGGAGATGTAAATCTTCACCAGCTTGCTGTCTATATGTCCAGTTATTTAAAATAAATACTAAAATAAAAATAAATCGGCCATCAAATGCTGCATTTTTGTAAATACGTAAATACCATGGGAATCTTTAATTTGTGAACACGATATCAACACTCTCACCCTGTAGCTACACATCAGCAATGCATGAACATCATCAGCTAGAGCTAGATAACCTAAATTCTGAGATATTCTTAGATATGCTGTCAACTTTTCACAACATTAAAATTAATAAAAATGCCAATGTTCTGACAGGGAGCATCTTGAACCCACGTCCTTCGGAACTACAGACGGACACATTACCCACTACATCAAACAAGGATATCTTATCTATGTAAAAGAGTAGTGGTGTTACCAAGCTCACAATACTATGCACAACCACTGAAACTGTAAACGTTTGTTAAAATTATTGCCCCAGTAAGGGCAATATATGTTCCTATCTTGATATATCACTTCTCTTTGCCTCTTTGAAACTATAGCTAAACAGCTAGATACTAAACTTTCATTTCCAATTTACTTTGAATAACAGGCTGTGGATCCAACCAGCGACGACAGCCTTGTACCTTCCCTTTCTTCACTTAATGTTGTTTCGTATTTTGGGGGAATGTGTTTAGGTTTGGGGGGTGTGTCATTGTATTAGTGGTTGTGTTTTGCGCTATTGGGGGGAGTATTTTTATTGGGGTGTGTAATTGTATTTGTGGTTATGTTTTGCACTTTCGGGGGAGTATTTTTATTGGGGGGATGTAATTGTGTTAGTGGTTATGTTTTGCACTTTTGGGGGGAGTATTTTTATTGGGGGTGTGCAATTGTATTAGTGGTTGTGTTTTGCGCTATTGGGGGGAGTATTTTAATTGGGGGTGTTTAATTGTATTTGTGGTTGTGTTTTGCACTTCCAGGCCACAGTATTTATGTGACTTTTCCCTTTCAAAGCTAGAAAATTACAGCAGTGTATTAACTAAGGTAGAAAGCTGTGACATGTGCTTTTGTAAATATACACTAGTACTTTGCTAAAAAGGATCTCTGCCTGCAGGTATTGACCAATATGTAGCACCTTGCATCCCATTGCCCTGAAGCATAACTGGGTCAGTCCAGGTCGATCACTGCATGGGAGACCAGCTGCTGCTGGAGGTGCTGTTGGAGGGCTAGTAGGAGGCCCCTTTACCCACTGGTTTGTTGGAGTGGATATTAAACGGGTGTCCTGACTCTCTGTGGTCATTTAAAATCACCCCTGGTGTCCTGGCTATTTCCAACACCGCCTTACGTAATAAGATGGCTAACTAATCATACCTAGCTTCCAGTTGACTCATCCCCTCTCCCACTGTAATAAAACGTACTGAATGTATGCAGTATGTAGTGTAAGTCTGTCTTTTAACAGCATCAGCTAAATGACTAAATATATTAATTTATATGCTAATATGCAAATTTCTGAAGAAGGAAATACACTTTCTATGTATATTATATGTTCACTACCTTTCTTTTTTTTTTAGAAAGGCTTTAGGTATTTTCATGTCAGTGTCAGGGCTAGAAGAAGGGAAAATTAAATGTTTTAGTGTTCATTTTAGATCAGCCTTAATTACATCCGTAAAGATTTTCAATTTGGGACCCGGGTTGAAAATAGATTGAAAACGGGTCTCCATCTTGCAATTAGTGAGCAATCCAAAAATCTCATCTACAACACTAAAAACATTTTGCTTCCAATCGATAAGGGGCCATTCACATTCCAACAAAAGGCCAGTCAACAATTGGTGATTGAGTGCTTTTCAGCCAACACAAACTTACTAATGCAAATACAGGTGAGGGTCCTCGACTGTGATGTGATTATCTTTAAGCCACAGGCACACCCTAGGGTCACAGTTAATTTCCAAAGTTCCAATTGCTCAAATTGAATATTCAAACTTTCTGGAAGTGAGAGACAAATGGCTGCCTGTGACTGATAGGTAATCGATAACAATCCAGTAGAGCTGTGGGACACTCGGTTATACTGAAAGATAAACAAAACCATCAAGAGTCAAAGCCCAAGGGAATCATCTGGCATTCGATCCGAGAAGAGCCTTCGAAAATCCGCAAGAAATTGAAACGGTGAAGTGGCACGATAGCAAATTCCTGTGATTTGACTGTGTAAATTTGATCTACTGTACTAGAAAGAACTGTCAACATTCTACCTGCAGTGGAATTACTTCAACCCCTCAAACCGAGCCCCCGTGTCTCGCCAAGTCATCCGGTTCATTGGCTGCTCGTCCACCAGACTATTTGTGGTCTAAGAGGAGAAGAGCCAAAGCCACAGAGCTACAGGGCTTGGGTGTTGGCTGCCAGACTGGGAGGTTTTACTCATTAAGGTGCAGGAGGCAGCATGCAGCCGGAGCTGGGCAGAGAGCAGCCTTTGAGGACTACTGATTATACCGCAGGCCTCTCAAGCTTTCTTCAGTCAAGGTTACTGACTCAGGAGTCAAACCCCACACCGGGTTGCGTGGGCAGCAGGATTGGAGGGAGGTGACGGAGGTTAGGACATGTGTGTTTAGTTTTTATTTTATTTTATTAGTGGTGCTATTAGATGCCGCCGAAGGCAGAAGCTACTCTTCCAGCCACAAAGAAAAAACAGAAAATACATACATTATCCATTGAAAATATACTATAGTAAACCTTGTGAATCATACATATTTACATACTGTATGTCTGTAGTATATCACTCCATATTACAACCATCATTATTGCACTGTTGTTTCTTCATGTTAAAGTAAAGTTATATGTTTTGAACTTAGAAAATACAATTTAAAATAAATAACATGTTTATTGCTAGCTTGGGTTCCCTTAGGTGGCAGAGAGCTTCGTGTTGTCATGGCTCTGTTTAGTGCTATGCACCTCCTAGGCTCCGTACTGGACTGTGAAGATACCTGTGGTGGCATGTCTTATGTGGAATCGATGGGTGTCTGAGCTGTGTTCTAACTGACAGCTTGGTACCCTCAATACATCAGCACCTCTCACAAAGACCAATAGTGACGCGGTCAGTCTTTCGCACGAAAGACTGACATGTGCTATTAATATTCAGCCTACAGGTACATATACTACGTGCTGTTTCGTTCTGGACCAACAACAATTTACCTTTGTCCTTCCCTGCCTCACTTGACTGAACAACTGGGCAACTGTGCAGGTTGGACACAAACAGCACTGTAGGACGTTTGTTTGACTGAATTGTCTGCCGGCCTTCTCTATCTTAAAAATAACTGAGCCCAACTGTTTTAACCATGACAGGTCACTATCTCGGTTTACACCCAGCAGTTTAGTCTTCTAATCATGATTACATTATATATCGATTACATTATATATTGATTACATTATTCAGTAATCAATACATATTAGGTCTAGGGCTGAGCAAGTGATTTATCCCAGATATGATGTTATTAGTTTTAGCTGACTGGAGCGACACCTTAAAGGTGTCCATATTTATAATAATATTGAACAGGAAGAGTGCAAAGACAAACAGCTTTCACTCAAAATCTCTTGATTCCTCATTAAAAGTTCCTTAGTAAAAACAGAGAGCGATAATGGCCCAAGCCGGCTGCCCTGCGGAGCGCCACACTCTTGCAAATGATAGGCTTCCGTCAAAGAAAAACCCTCTATATGTTCAATAACATCGTTCCCAATCCGTGTTATGGTCAAGGATGTAAATCCATAACACTGAAGTCTTTTCAGCGGTGGGTTATAATCAAAAGACGGACTGCAGTGTTCTAAAGGTCAGGCGAGGTTTGTGGAGAGTCCTGGCTGGTAGCTACGCACAACAAAAGATCTCTTGTAAATCAATGGAGAGGGCACACACAGTGCTAGTGTGTTGTTGGGATACTGTCTCAACGTGCCAGCTAGATAGATGCTGTCTCTCCTGCTGTGTTTTGCTCCTGTGCTAGTCCAGACAGCTGGGCAAATGGCTCCCAACACCTGTGATCAATACGTTTCACTTAAAGCACTTAGTATTGTCATCAGTTAGAATCACCCCCACACCCACGTCAGCAGGAAGGAGAGAGGAGCAGGGATGCAGGCACCACTAATGAGGACTGGCGTGAGGTCCGGACCTCCAGCCGATCAATAGCACTTTAAGCACAGTGCTTCTCTCTGCAATGATATTCATTGATCCCTGATTGATAAGTGCCAACGCGCATCCAGAAGTTATTTAGAGCTATGAGTCATAGAGAGGAGAAACTCTGATGAATCCAGGAGAATAAAAGGAGCATCTAATGGGTATAGTTCATTTTTTCTTCTTCCCTCAGATAGTTTGAATTATGGCATAAATGCTTTAAAAACAGTCAGGTATTAACATGTTTTTTTTCTTGCTGGTGTATAACGCACACACTGTAAATGATTGAACATCTAAAACAATCTACACTTTAGTTTTAAAATGCGATTTACTGCCACACACATTACGTTATAAATAGTACATACAACATTGTGGTGTGTCTGAGTACCTGAATTATTGAACAAAATGTATATGACACTGATGGATTCATGCTGACAAGAAATCCCTGGCAATTTCAAGAGTTTAAGATAGAACTAGCACTTGTCAAAAGCAATTCACTTCTCAGGAATAGTGTTTCCAATTAATGTATGATGATGATGATTGGTGGAAACATCTAAAATCAAAAAACAGAACAGTGACATTCTCATTGGGACTTTGGGTCATTTAAAAATATAATGCTCTTTGTGCAACCTTTGAAACACAAAATGATCATTTGATTGATGTACTCTTCTTTCAATTTCCCTGCTCAAAGATGTTCTCTGAGTTGCTGTCACATTTTTTTTATCAATAGTTGGTCAACATGATGACAAATAAGTAAATAAAAAACAAATGGAAAGCAAATAGCCACAATTCTCTTCTCGTAAAAATGTGCATCGCCGTATCGCAGTTTATTGAAATTCAGAACAAACAAAAAGAGAAAAGATAGATCATGTATTCTCCGAAGAGGTTGAAATAGTTCAGGATAGAACCTGAGAGTCATCAAAATTGCATCAGTGAGAAAATAAAAGCATTCTGGTTTAAATAATTGTACGTTTATCTTAACTAGTCAATTAAACTTACAGATAACAATGCAAACAATAGCCAATGGATTTTTTAATTTATCTAGTTACATTCAGTGAAGCCATCAGTTCAAACATGCAGCACTTAATTGGATATCAACATTTACCATGTCATCTCTCCATGACCAAGTTTAAATGAGAAGAAGGTAAATGATATAAATGACGGCCCACTGTATGTGTATCCAAGACTAGAATAGGCTTGCACAGCTCTGTTCATTTTTCCAGAAATGTCCAAGTTATCCAAAGGGATGTTGCTACTGATACAACATTTTCAGGACTATTCTGATGGACTTACAAATCTCGAGTGTCTGAATCTTCATGTGTTGATTTTCCATGCATGAGTTGAAAATAAATTACTCTGACAAGTTTAATAAAGTTAGTTCCAAGATAAAAGTGCCAGGTTAAAGGAGGTCTGCAGCCAGAACTCTGATTTTTTATATACAGTATATACAGTGTCTTGCGGAAGTATTCAGACACATGACAAATTCTCTCATAAAATATTGCAAGTCTCCTTGTTTGAACCCTGAGTTTTGAGGGAAAGCCTTTTCTTGGCTGTGTCTGGGTGGTGAGGTGCACTTCCTTGTTATTGATCCAACAGTGCTGCCTGAGATAGCCAATATGTTATATTTCTGTATCCTTTTCATAATTCAGTTGCATTTTTCAATCTCTAATTTCTGCAAACTGTTTTTGGCTCCTCATTTTCCTTCAGATTCAGAGCCTGATGATCCCCCAACAGTACAGTTTGTATTCAGGAAATGTGACGGCCACTAGACAGTTGTGTAAACTAGGAGCTGCCACAGCACGTCGAAATTCTCAACAATGATAGCTTTTTTAAATGAATTCCCTGCAAATGTTGGTCTCTCCTTCATGGCAAGAAATCTTAGAGGTGTAGGACATGGATTGAAAATTGCACAAAACAATCTGATACAGAGACATGGAACTTTAAAATGCTTCTTTTCAAGGTCTGAGAATTGTTTTGTCTGGCCATGCACTGCCAAATCTGCCTACAGTGCGTTGAATTTGTTTACAGCAAGCCCATTTTACAGCAGATGGTGTTAACAAACTGTACCACACAGTAACCTATCTGTGTACTTTGACCAGTGGCACCCGCTGTTGAATGTGTTCCACACACACACAGAAGCTTTGAAAATCTTGAGATCTTTTGATAAGGTGGAGGAAAGAACCCAAAATAGTTGGATCCACAGCCATTCCATTTCCAGAAATACAGGTTGGTTGACCAGAACCATAGGGCATGAAACAGGAAATCTGAAAACCTCCAATTAGGAATGCTGGAAAACCTGGGAATTTTGTCATCTTGATGAACGTTTTTCAACCATGATCTACTTCGGATGGTTAGACCGAGAGTAACACTGCTTGGTAACTGTACATACATCTGACCAAGGGCGTCAGACTCAACCGTTCAGACTGGCATGAGGAGGCGAAAGGCAGGACATGCTGGAGTTTTACAACATCACATTGCCTCCAGCAACAAACTTGGAGAGGATCCATCCCAACAATCTCAGTCTCATCATTCGGCTGCCATCGTTGAGGACGGTTTTAAGCACATCATAAGTAAATAAAATCTCTGTGCTTGCTGACAGTGACATTGGGCTTTTAATAAAGCACCATAAGAAAGGTTTTCAATGCTTGTAGGCCATATTCAAAATGTTAATCCATAACAATAACTTTCACATGGCTTTCCGCAGAGGAAATCCTCGATAGATAGCTACCAAAGGCTTAACTGAAACGCGGTTAAAGAGAGTTAGAGTGCTGAACAGGCTACAGTATAACCTCAAATAAGACCCATTCGCATAGGAATACTATGCATTTTCTGTTTTTCACTTTGCTACATGCACACTGAAACACCCACGTGAACAAGGCAAATCTGATGGCATGAGATTGATAAGGGAACCGGATTTTACTGTATAAACAGAATGTCTCTATGAAATATTCTGATTGTACTACACATCACGCGAATTTGAACTCTAATCCTGTAAAGTGATGACGAGCTGCATGAGCCTCAGCAGGTCTTCACACTTATTACTCACTCACCGACACTGCGGAGGGTAGAAAAAGGCCTTTTGGATAAGTACAGAGAGGGAAGGAGAGTGGAAACCCAATTACACAGTCGTCTCCACAGCAATTTACAGAGAGTCACTTAAGAAACTGTTATAAGCTAATGGTAGAACCTACCTGATCAACCGGTAGAAGGGGAACTGGGATAAAGTCACTCCACTCAGGACTCACTCGGGCTGGGTGACACTGTCAGGCCTATCTGAAATGTTCAAGTTCAATCAGCGTCACAAAGGTAATGTTATTTCCTGACCATCATGTTGATAGGAATAGTCAGTTTCTGTTTCCCTGACGGACAGGAAACTCACTCCTCTGCCCACTGAGGCACGAACGGAACGGAGCCTCTGGATCAGCTTCACTGACTTCTTAGCTGAACCAGAAAAGGACGAGGAACAAAATGTCCTTAACCTGATTTCCTGTTTGTGCTGATCAGCTTTCTTCAACCTGTGGAATAGGCAGGCTAAATCACAACAGTGTAAACAGAGTCACGGCTGGGCGTGGGCCCAGAACACAGCATCTAAAGCAGGTAGACAATAGGAACCCACCATGAATAAATGATGTCCAAATTGTATGCTCAAGCTTCTCATAAACCATTTAAGGCTAAGGAAAGACGGTACAGTACAGTACAGCTACTAAACACAGAGTGTATGACCGTGGCTGTCTGCTGCATATTGTTTTGTCAATAGTGGAAGCAGTGATGTAATACCTGGGATCGAGCCTAAGGTTAAAATGCGAGGTAAACATTTGCAAATGAAGAAACAAGTGGAGAACAGAGAGAGAGAGAGAGAGAGAGAGAGAGAGAGAGATGTATGAGCTAGGCAAAGGGGCTATATGAAAAAGAGATGGTGGAGGATTGTTTTTCCCAACTCTATCATGTTATTGCGTACAAAGCAGGGCATAGAAATATTGGTTTGCTGAGACATTTATCCCTCAAGCTTCCTGAGCAATGGGAGGAAAGTCTCAGAAGACCTGTGCTTAATTGGCTTACGGTATTCTGAAGAGATTGACTCATATCTCTCCAGCTGAAAACCTGCTGAGCTCAACAATCACACTCAGTTGTGCCCAGGAAATAAGCCAACATCACAGAGACAAACGAGAGAAAACTCCACAGACAAGTCTCCATATACTGGCACAGAAAGGCCTGCTGCAGCCGCTCAATTGTTTTACCTGGGAAACAAAACAAAGCAAGAAAGGAATGTTTAAAGCAACCAGAACCTAACCAAGACAGCAAAAGGGTGTCGTGGCCTCTTTGGTTGACTTGACACACTCTTCTACAGTTTTTATTTTGCACAGGTATTGCAATAAACTATTAGACACAGGCAGGAGCAACAGTATAAGATGCTCTTCAAGCAAACCAATGGGGGATGGGGGGGGTGTGCAGCGTGTAAAGAAGCCATAAAATATAGACGGACCAGTATGCCTCACTTGACCATTACTTGAACATCAAGTGTATCGCGATACTCTTAGACGCTAGTCAGACTCTCAGAGGTCGGGAAAAATACTCGAATGATCTCTCTTTATTCCCACTCCACAGTTGACAGAAGCCTATTTGTGAAGTTGAGGAAACCGATGACTGGGCACTGACACTTAGTGAATGTACGGCCGAGCAGTGTAGATGAACTACTCGTCAGTGCTATTCATCTCTCTGCCACAATGTTAGGGTCCTACCGCTGACTGATCAATCCAGCTCCCTTGTGGAATCACGCACCCATAGAAGTGAATGGCCTCTGAAGTTATTAAATCCACAGGCACACGCGGTATACGAAGCCAGCTGGAAATAAATGGTGTCTCAGAATGGCTCTCCGTTCTCTTGACAGTCGTTGTAAATGCAGGAGTGGGGGAGCACAGCATTATTAAACTCAGGCTCTGAGAGCGTCGTACGCCTCACAATCCACCGTGTGGGTGAGTAGAGGTGTTTCTGATTGGGAGGCTCCTTCTTTCCCCGGTAGAATCAATAAGTACTGTGTAAACACCAGACACAGAGTGCGGTACGTTATTGTTTTAACGTCAGGAGCTATTCGGCAGTACATGCACATTCTACCGGTGTTTGTTCAGTGTCTGCATTGCAGCATTTCAGTAACACTTTGCCAGGGGCTACACTACTGTATTACGGCATTGGCTTTGTAGTTCCATTCACAGAACCAGTTATCTGTAGCACGATATGTTAGAAAGTTATTAACCATTTAAAATCCTCTGTTTGCAACGCTTCGACGAACACTTCAGTGACGTTATCTCTCAAACTGTCCTCAAACTATCAGCTGTGGGCGTCTGCTCTCGTTTCCCCTGTCCTGTGAGGTACGAGCCTCAATTCCCTCACCTCACACGCCGCACGCACTTGACATCTGTCAGTGACGCTGTGTCACCTCTGAATGGATTGCTTTTTTTTTCCAAGTAGATTGCGCCGATGCTCGCCTCTCAAAGTTGAGTGACAGGCGGAATGTCACGAGACACCGAGAGCTGTGAAGCAACAAAGGGGGAACAGGGTCTTGCTGCGTGGGACTGGTACACAGGGAGTGGTGCACCGTTCTTTCTCCACTCGGCAACGCTGAGGGAATCATGATTTGAATAATGAGAGATACGTCTTTGTGCGTGATTTATTTTTACTCTAAATAAAGCTACAGCCGACGGAATAAGCTGAACAGGCTGCATATATTTCCATTTAAAAATGCACAAAGGTGGAAGATTACCTATAATAGGCTAGTCATTTCCCTTTTAATCAACCTTTCATGAATTATTTGATTGCGTACCACACTAAGTAGTGCATTGCCACGATGTACAAGTGATTTGGGTATTCACAAATCGGTCAGACCTAACAGTGGTTGCAGTCAGCCCAGGGTCGAGCAGTATATGACCTGGCAATTTTCTCTCAACAAACAATAAATGTGCCTCTCCCCAAAAGCTCGTCCTGCAAATTTTTTTCTGACAGACCTTAAAAAAAAGCAATTTCAAAAAAAGTCTTCAGCAGTCCCACCGATTCGATTTTATGCTCCATTCACATAAACGCACTGCTACGCCTTGGTTGTTTTTTTATGGTTTTGATGTAGACACTGTGCTGCACTTCATTCCTGCAGAGCAATGCAAGCCAGGAGGTAAAAGAGACATGTATCACGGCTGAGAGATGGCGAGGCGATTGATAGACTGCATTTCAGAAGCTGATATCACTTTATTCTGTCACGATTCAGCCCCTGGTGAACAGCTAGTATATTGTAGCATCGCTGTAAAGAAAGGCATACAAGAAGAGGCTACCCAGGGCTCAATGGCAGTTGCTGGGGGGGATTCTCTCACTGAAAACCCTGTTCAATGTTGCTTGGCTGGGAATGAGCACTCGTAAATGTCTGAAAGGATTTATATAATCTAACTGCACTTTCATGGAAAAGAGGTTTCAAAGGACAGTTATTTAAGCAAATGTCTTTATTTATGATGGAGGGCCGTCAATCTGCAATAGTAACAGCATGGGAATTAGCGTTTTAAAAGAGGACATTCAACTTGCCTGACATTCTTAGCCATGTTGAGACTGTGCCAAAGCACTCAAATGCTAGGCTATGTGAAAACATTCCTGTGGGAGGGAATAAAGCATAATCACAATAATGAGCCCATAAACAACATAAACATCTTGCCATTTCCCAGAGGGAATAGAAAATATATTTTGCATGAATTTAGAACCCCATTAACTGCTACTTTACACTGAATAGACCATAGAAATAAAATGTTCTTGGGAAAGTGGTACGAGCCAATCACGGCTCACCATGAAGCAATTTGAGCCAATCATCCCCCACCACATTTGCTGTCAAATATTCATAGTTCCGCCATAACTCTCCCAAATGTTATTCTCACTCTTTGAAAACATTAATCTTAATGAGCAATTGTAGAAAGTTTTCGATAACCAACAGAATAATAAATATAGTACATTAGAATCACATACAGGAACTCAGCTTTTCCCAAACACTGGGCCTTGGACCAGTACCGGACCACAGAGCGTTTGCTGCCTCCAGACCTTGACATAAACACTGATATTTACTCCTCTAGCACGCAAGATGGGTAATCAAATACCAGTAACTCAAAGTAGCCGAGCGCGTGAGCCACTTGACATCTCTGACTCACTGAAGATCTTTGTGTAAGTTCACACCCATAACACTTGCTGATTGGATGGTCGCAATGCCAATCACGTCTATGAGATTCCAAAAGTAGCCAGGCTAACTTCAGTGCGCCGTGTAGTTACAGAAGAAAGGTAACATGGACATAATTTATATACAATATAAATAGCACACTTACTATGACTTTCTTGAGAAGTTTGAACAGGAGTGAGGTGAATAAATAGTTTTGGACAAATAACTTTGCTAATAACAAAAGCCCAGGGTTTCTTTAGCCTGCAAGGATCAGTGGTTTCTTTAGCCTGCAGAGATCCAATGTATGCTTGAAATCAATTTAAGATATTCCAATGTAAAGTGTTCTTGTTACATAGGAATTATCTTTACATTGCAATACTGTGCTGCGGTCTATAAAATCCAAAGAAATAGCAGAACCTGCGGTTGTTTTCAGTCACGAGCAGCACACACACTGGTTGCCATGCCGCAAACATATTTATGTGACTGCTCTGGTCTGGGGTGAAAGAAAGATTGGGAAGCCCTGCAATAACTCATTATCTTTACCCTATAGTTACTGGAAAATACTATACATAGGTATACGTACCAACTGGTTTGGAAAACTTTGTACCTTCCCAGCTAGACCCAATAAGACATACCAAGCGGAACGTGTTTAGAGCCATAATCCTCACTTTGGCAGATTACGACCACATAATCTTTATTGTATATAATGGCCTACATTGGCATATATATGACTCTGAATTATTCGAAGTGTTCAGATGTTCCACAGCATTAAAATCCCTAGAGAAGTGTAAAAGAATGGGACGGTGGCCAATCGGAAGGTGATATCCTGGGTACTCAGCCTCAACCAAGCGTTTCCAGTTAACAACAAGAAAATTGACTGAACTTAAAAGGGGTTCTAATTGCTGGGTACGGACAGGCTCTCAGTGCAGACCCAATTACTGCTGCGCTGTTAGCACTTCTGCCCTAATTGCATTGATCATCATTGCAAATCATTACCATCACATTTCTATCAACATCCAAAAACCCACCAGGTCTCTTTTGAGTTTCAGGGTAGTTAGCGATAACGGCAAGCGACTAGCTTCCAACGTGGCGCGAGATAATGGCCTTCCATCGTAACTATAAATGGAGTAGGAGAGGAGAGAGTGATATGAACCGCTGGGCCGCAGCAGGAGTCTGCAAGCGCAATCATTTGAGATCATTCAGAGATACTACCCACTAACAGGTTATCGAATCAAACCACACTCAACCTCTGTTAAGTACATCTGTAACCGCTCTTGTGCCATAGTCGGCTTGCGTGCGAGTCGAACAACGCTTTTTCAGATAATGTTCACTTTCAAGCAAACCTGCTTCTCTCATGACTCACCCGTTCGCAAGATCAATTATTCAAGTTGTAAGGAAATGTTCATCTCAGAAAACACAGCGGAAGAACAACAGCACATTGCGGGCTGCATATGGGATATTCAATTCCAACTGTCTACCCCTTACACAAAGAGTGCCTCAAATGTCCAACTATAGCACCTCAGTTCTTGCTGAGTTATATTATACCCCAATTAACAAGAGCCACGCATTTAGAAAGAGTGTTCGTCCAAGTGTTATTCAGACGCCACGTTGCTGCCATTGAGAATGTTATCCATTCATGATAAAGATTTGGTTTCTACTTTAATTTTTCTAAATTGTAGATATTCAGTTAGATAAACGGTATTGTTTAAAAAACTGTTCTTATTGGTAAATTGTTTAAAATTGGTTTGTGATATAGGTCTAATATGCCACGGTTGAGGGCTGTGTCCAGACAGTGTTGCTGTGCGCTTTAGAACATCCCCTATCCATGGAATATCGTTCATTTGCATTCCAATATTCATATGCGTCGTTCACGTGCATTACATTAACTGCTTCATTTTCGGGGATTAAAATGGAAACGCTGTAGGCAGGAAAAGGTTATGGGTCATTTCCACACTGTGTGAAAGAGTAAATATCACTATAGACTTGGCTGACTTAAATTGTGTTGATTTAGCACACTCCCAATGCCTTTCTGCTTATATATTACTCATGGGGAGCTACCGTATGGATTTTATTTAGTACTGTACTGTGTAATTTAGATGCATCACAATGCAGAAGCCTCAATCTCCTCATTTGCAAAATACATGCCTCTGCCTCAATCTCTTTGCTCATACGCCCAGTTGCCATTCACAGTGGTCTATAGTGTGGCAGGCTGAGGCTTTTCCACCTCTCACAGATGCATTCAGCGTGTAAACAGTGAGAATCTGTCAAGGCTCACATATTATTTTGTGATTACGAGTAGCTGGAGTTCCTGGTCGGAGTTGTCATTGATTATACGGAACAAATTAAGGCTGGGCAAAGGTGGCGTTTAAACTGCCGTGGTGATCTCAAGTTTGTGCGCGAACGATGAACACGGGTCAAATCTGAGACTTTGATTCCTTCCTTTGCACAACGGAAATCCCGACTGCTAATGTCATCGCCCTGCAAGCAAAACAGGAAGTGACAAAGTTTAGACGAGGATTTCACCTTGGGGAAATTAGGTAAATGAGGCTTTTCTAATTTGACCGGTCTGCCACAAGGAGATAGAGCCTCCTGACACCATGTCTGTCACCCAACAGTGCATTTTAAATAGGCCTCACATTTCATCTCTTCCATCTCCTCGGCAGCTGTGTCTCCTGTCCCGATCGTGTCTCCCACCTGCTCTCTAAAATGTCACCCGATCCATCGCCATGTACCACACACACACACACACACACACACACACACACACGCCAAACAGCTCTGTCTTCTTCACCACGTCCAGCCCTGTCCCTGGGGAGGACGTGACCTGCTCTGCCCGCCACCGGCAGTCCAACGGCCGCCCGCTGCCCAGCAGAATGTCAGCACTAGTCCCAGAGCTATGAGGTTCTGTCTGCCCAGCTTTGGCTGTAGGCCGCTTGATGTTCGCCATTACTAATCTACAAGGTTCCACAAAGGACCACATTGCACACAGAGCATAGAGTCGAATACAGGGTGCAGACATCAGTCAGTCAATCAGAACTGATCTGATATCAATATCTCACTGTTAGAAGGTACAGTAGCCCTTTCAAGGGAATAGGGAACAGGAAATGCATTACATTGACTGTTTCATTTGGGGATTAAAATGAAAACGCTGTAGGAAGGAAAAGGTTTTGGGTGGTTTTACCACGGAATGTCATAGTCAATATCTGACTTTAAATAAAAAAAAAAAATTGGTTTCTATTCCAAACAGACGTAGGTCTAAAGACGGGCAAAGCGATGAGTCATAGCCGGTCCACAGAAACTTATAAGAATAGCCCAGCACAAATATTTATGTCCAAATATCTGTGCTTGGTCAAAGCTCCTGTCAATGTGACCTTTCTCAGTAAGGCATTTTATTTAACCATTATTTAACCAGTAATGTCAATTGAGAAACAAATTCTCATTTTCAATGATCACCTGGCCGAAGGCAAAAGCAGTTGCAAGCAGACATTACAACACACAGAACAACATAAATATCAAATATGATAACAAATAAACACTATGTACGAGGGAAATAAACATAAAGATTAAATTACACTATGTACAGAAATGCAAAAAAAAGGTTTTTAATGCTCAGCAGGTAAGCACTGATCAGAAAGCACAGAGGTCAGCAAACTAAGGCCCGTGGGCCAGTTCCATCCGGCCCTCGAGCCAATTGCATCCCATCTGCGGTAGGTAATAAAGTAGTTTTGAGGGGAAGTACAAAATAACTCACCAGCCCAGTCTTATACATATGAATCTGGATTTTAATTATTTAAAATGACAATGGACCTACTGTATAAATGTTTTAATTACTGCCCTTTTGTGGCCCCCAAATCATTTATGATTAACAAATTACAAAACAAACGTGGCCCTTCATTTCAAAATCCTGATGTGGCCCCCGAGCCGAAAAGTTTGCCCACCCCTGAGATAGCAGGTTGGTTAGTTTGTTTTTGTAAGAATGGTACAGCGTTAGTTACTCGCAGTGAGCTGCATCATCGTCTGGCTTTGTCGACTCGTGGCTGCCTCGCACCAGATTATGCATTCCTTCCAGCAAGTGAGGACTTGGTCTTCACTTCCTAGTCGAGTGAACACCTTGATCACAAGCCTAGCGGCATTGGATACGCTTTTTGAAGAGGACACGTGTCTCGACATCAATTTCTCCCATGTCCACAGAGAGCTGCTGTGATGAGGTAAGGCCTTAATCACTAGTCCTTTTTTTTAAGTTTAGGGCTACTGAAATGAATTATGGGCAAAGGAAGTAGTTGGGGTTTTAGGAGTGACCAGCGTAATATATTTACCAGAGCTTTTGGAGGTTAGCTGGCTTTGTATACAGCATGCAGCGAATGCCAGTTGAACAGATTGTAAAGGTCACAGTGATGAGTGCTGAAGGGGGATGTGGTGACAAATTGGATGGCAGGTCGGTAAATAGCATCCAGTTTATTGAGGAACTTCTCAGTGGTAAGCCTGTACGTACCTATAGCTCAAAATCGGTATGGCATGACTGTCATTTTCACAGGGGTACACATGTCAGTGTTAGTGAAGAATGTCTTGTTGCGGTAATAATCAACCACTTCTGGGTTTAACTCCAGACTCAGAAGGTGGTTGATATGGGTAGACGGTGGTTATCGCATGGATGTTAGATTCTCGTTAATTACTCGTTGGTTACCAGACACCTGTGTGGCTGGTTGTGTAAGGGTACACTAAAGTGACTGACAGGTACGGCAGAAGCTTCCTGGCAAGAAAATCCTGTGCTCAAAAATCCCATTGAAAAAGACATGAGTTTCCAAACCACCGTCATCAGTTGGGATAGCAATTAAGAAAACGGGTCACTGAATTAATTCCCTGGTCTTTAAAGGAACTGTCTCCTCGTGATACAGGAGAACAGTAAATGAATGACTAAAATCATAACGCACAGGCCTTGGTGCGTGAGTCAACGTGAGAAGGATCCTTCAGTTTTACTCCTTCAGTACTCAACATGAGAAAGTATGCAAACATTGCGCTGGAATTTAAGAGGACTGACCACACAATTTCTACACATAACAACGTATAGCCATGACTTACATCTTCACAAAAATCTCTTGTAATGTTAATGAAACCTTGGTGCGAGTATGGTTCAATCTTTACCGCTGCGTGTCTATGACCCTGCAATTGCACTGTTCAGAGTACTTTCTCACCAGAAAGGCAGAGCTGGTCACACTGCATCACCCAGTCATTTTGGCCAACATGCTTTCACATCGTCCTCCTTCCTACTGCATCTCAGCATCTGGCCCACGGGCTACTGACAGGCTAACAACTCAGAATGTACCTGATTGCTGTGCTTTAAACGAGAATAAAGTCTATCTGCTCAACGCATCAAGTTTGGTCTTTTTTTTATGAACCGCAGCCATTGAAAGACGTGATTCATGTTTGGCAAGTGATTCGGGCTTGCTTTTGACCTCCCAATTTCATGAATCTAAATTGTACAGATCACATAAAAGTAACTGCTTTCTCCTTCAACCTCCCTCTCTTGAATTTTCCCTATTCCTCCTCCACTCCCTTCTCGCATTCTCTCTCTCCCCCGCTCTCTCTCATGACTAACTAATGAATGTGGATGGTGCTCTGGGGGTTGTAGTCTTATTACCGCGCTCTGCCGTGCTCTCATCAGGTTACGGTGAAAGGTTCAATTGCTCTGGCAAGGCCCCTACCTCAATAAACAGAAGGGCTAAAGAGGTTTGTTTATTGGGCACACCTTGGTTTGACCTTTGTAGCTGCGGGACCTGCCATGTGATTACCTCAGTGTTGGCCCTGCCCGCAGAGACCAGTGGCTGGCAACTAGTCCACTTCCTGGGGCTGTTGATTGGCTTTGTGGTCTGGCTGTCTCCTCCAAATCAATCACATCCACTACTAATGGTACACCAACTGCTACGGAGAATGTCTGTACATGGCACTTGGATACCAGTAGACTTGCTTCTTTTTTCCACGCTAGACAGTTTTACTCATTGAAGACTCAAATTTAATACGCTCAGAATGCTTATCATGAAAACATTTTAAACCTCAGGTCCATACGGAGTCTAACTTCTCTGTTTCCTGTCTATAGTAGCCTGGGGTTTCATTTCGTCTCCCATCAGTATTTGTGTTCTATTGTTGTTGTTTCGTCAAACGCCGAGACGTCTCTTCGGCTGGCTGTCGTTAGTTGCCTGCTGTAATAATGAGCTCATTATTTTAATGTGAAGTCACAGCTTCTACCCGATCGCCTTGAGATTCCACACCCTCTCTCTGTCACTGAAATCACTCGGAACTTAAGGTTCACACTTCTCCTAAAGGTGTAAATGTCTGTTGTTGTTTTTAAGGGATCAGAGCAAACCTGTAAACACAAATTGTTTTTCTCTGAATTCTTATTCCTTTCTTTATTGACATGGTCAAATTACTCAAGCAAAGACCGTTAAAGTTTTTTCGAAATTGCCACACAGAAACTAGATGTCATAAATCCTATTATGGCCTAGTATTTCAGTCTAATGGTTTATAGACTGAATCCCTAAACTTATGAAACAATATGCTGTTCTGCCCTTGAGCAAGGCAAATAAACCCTAATTGCTCCCGAAGCACCCAATGTGGATCTTTGCACCTCTTCAATTTGGAGAGGTTGGGTTAAAAGCATTACATTACATTGCATTTCATTACATTTTACTTTGTGTGTATTGACAACTAAACTAATTTAATCCGTAATCCTTTAATCCTCTAACTTGTTCAAAAGGAATAGAACTGACTGGTCTATAGTGAGTGCTCTTATAAGATAATTGAAAGTGTACCTAGGTGATTTATCTGAGGTTGGTTTTAGGATAGCTATGACAGGTTTACTGTAATAGTAATTTTATTTTGAACTTTTAAAGGTAATTTCCTGAGGAATAGAAAATACATTATATGAGTGCATTTGTTTGTCACACTCTGGCAATGATTTGTAAAATGATCAAGCAATTTTCCATTATATGTAATATTATACATAATGTTTAGATTAATAGCTTTAAAAAGTTACGCATGCATTAGTATGTTTGATTGTTTGGACTTTATCATTAACATGTTATAAATTACAATATCTGCAAATAAATTAACATTTCACAGCGTTGAATTACACCACTAAAATATCAGAACACTTTGTGTATCAATGCTTTTTTATACAAGGGTCATGTACTGTATGTCATTATACATTTTCTGTTTTCCATTTGACAAATTCCTCAGACAATGTTGCAAACAAAAAGATGAAAACTCCCTAAAAGGATTTGCATCTGGACAAGGTTATTACAATTGCTGCGTCATTACAATATATTCACATTCTTTAAGAATTGAACCATAATGTGTCTTGTTTTCACCTCGTTGCCTCAGGACTAATTGGCTTGAGAAACTCTGAAGAATCCCAATCGCAATTCAATTGGCATATTAAAATCTGTACAATCCCTCAATCCTACAAATTCACACTATAGCATTTGAAACTACAGGATGAACAGGCTCTTATGGATATACAAGCAGCCGAGAACAAGACAATTAAAGAGTAAGCCTATAAAGATGTGGATGGGGAAAATTGTTCATAAATATTAATGTTGTGGGCGGGTGAAATTGTTTGAGTTTCCCATTCATTCATGTCAGAGAGGAGAAGCAACAGTGCCACCATTTTTCTGTTATCTGAACCACTTCCCAAATATGGTAGCGGGCCATAATTTATTCTGACCATATTCAGACCAGTACATGTGCACGGGAGGTACAGGATTAGACCCCTGAACCAGGCAACAAGAAGTGACAATCTTTTTGCCCAAATGTAAATGTTTTATTAGTATTTGGTCACATATCTTTTCCACACAGTAATTGCTTGAAGTCTACAACCCCTTCACCCACCAGACACTGGGTATCTTCTCAGTTGTCAATCTGCCAGGCCTGTTCTGCAGCCATCTTCAGTCTTCATTCTGCTGCTGATCAATGAAGACACATGAGCGAGTTCCAGTGGCAGACATGCTCAAACCATAGTGTTAGCGGCTAACACATTCATGCCTACCCCCTGGAGGGTATTTCTAATCTGTCTGACAGTTGTTTTTATCTTCAGTATTACGGTTTGCATCTTTCGGTTATCCACTGTTGAGGTCTTCATTGACCTGCTATGCCATTTGCGATTGCTGAAAAAACCTATGAGTTCTTGCTTTTTAAGTATGTTCCAATCTGTTGTATTTATTAAGCCTAAGGATTTAGCTATGATTCTGATTTCTTACAATGGTTTTCTTGAGTTTCACTGTCACCTCTTTAGTACTCATGTTGACAAATACACCAAAGGCAAATGCAAAGCCTAGACATCAGGGTAGACATTGACAGCTCTCTTGTGCCGCCACAAATTACTCTCTTATGCCAGCACAAATGATGTGACAGAATGCACTTGACTAACCAGAAACACCTGTCAAGTCAATTGTCCCAGTATTATTGTTGTCATTCATGTAAATAAATATTCTAACATAAAAGTTGAGAATCCCTTAAAACTCTGAGTAATTGTTTGCTTTAAAATTCAAAAATCTCTGGAGCATAGATTAAAGGATGAAAAAATGCTTCACAGTCCCAATAATTGTGGAGGACACTGTAACAAATTAAAAATGAAAACCAGTTGATCTTTTTCACTATCGCTTAAACGAAATTATATTCGATCCGTACATTATTAGAAAAAAAATTGTCTTATTGGTATTAAATAATAAAGTCCCTAAATTCAAAGCCATAGACCAAAATAAACTAACATTAATTTATATTTTTAATTTTTTACATTTTTACATATAACACTAAAAATGCCCCAGAAATGAACTCAAAACATGAAGTTATGACTTTAAGACTTTACCTGCTGCATTCAAAAATAACTAGCCTAGAGTGCTAAACTTCACTTGCATCATCCTTGTGGCACTGAAGATAAACATGGCAATGCTTTCACTGACTGCATTTAAAGTAAGATTCCTACTTGACAGAGCTCTTGCTTTGGCATTCGACTGAACTTCTGTCATTTCTGTCATCCCCTGAACCCAGTTCATGATTTCTTGCAGCTGCAGTACAGTATTGTTTTTATGGTGCTTTTCATTCAAAGTGCCAAAGCTTAAAGACACTCCAGATCAAAACGTGACCCTGGAGCGACCCGTCGTTCATATCTTTATTGGCCACTCCTTGTTTAAGTGTCCGACAACTACTGAGTGCCCACTAATTGCATTCATATTTGCAGTGCGGTCTGTTGGAGCAATGACCTGTAACCAGTATGACTTACAGTAGGCTTCATTATCTTAGTCACTGACCATTAGGAAAATCCTCATCTCTCCACTGTGATAGCTGGTACCTAATAGCAATGTTATGTGGCGAGCTGTCTGAACAAAATGTCTGCCTGGCAACAAATAGGGTAGCGCTCACCAATAACGGATGTTCTTCCTCAAACAATTTGAAATGCATTGAGCACCTGGTGAAAAAGCCACATGAAGCCGTCTACATTTTATCCCGATATACTGATCAGGAAATACTTTAGATGAAAGATTCTGTTGTTAAATAACATAACGTTACATAGCAACAGTTAAATAGTTTATGTTATCACACACATTTATTGCTCTTTACAATGAAATACGTGTAGATGTGCATTTGTAACTGTGTGGACGTACCTATGTGACTTCTGTGTGAGGACGCCAGAGTCAGCTGCCCCCAGAGAGACACCACACAGACAGCCAACAGCAGCACCCTTCTGCACACGCTCTGTAGGTCTCTCTCCCGCATTCTGAAGAAAAAAGGGGAAGAAAACTGCGTCAGTCGCTTACATCAAGCCAGTCATCAGGGCATTTTAGTCAGTTCACGACGATATCTTAGGCAGGTCATGAGGGCATATGAGGTAGGTCATTTTTGGGGGTGTCCTACAGGTATAGCCAAGAAAAAGAACCACTGAATCTTGGCAAAACTAGATACGCGGGCCACACTGATCTTGCAAGGCAATATGAACATGATCTTCACTGGATCGGCACGTTTATACAAGATTGCAGCAAAACTGAAGAGGCAGGGCTCGACTCACAAAACCACAACCAGGAGAATGGAAGTGGCTTTGGGCGCCGGTCTCCTTGTGCTGCGGTAGAGCCCTAGTGATCATCCTCTGAAAGAACTGTAGGGTTTCCAACACAGCAGGGTGCCCCATCCTGCCGATTCCCACAAACCAGAATTATACATGAGCTTGTGGTTACATGCTTCCAAGGCTGCAGTGCTTTCCTTCTCACACCGTGAAGGCACTTTGGTGTTTGACTGGGAGGATGTACACCTCTCAAAGCTTTCTTCCCAGAGACAAACAAACAAGCCGACTCTGTTGATGTTTTGGTTCAGTGCGGAATGATTCAGCGCAATACTTCATATTGGCACATCATTTGTGTACCCATGAAAAACGTACAGTAGATTGGTGCTTGTCAGTATTCGTGACATGGACATGCCTTGTAAGCGCAATGCTACAGTAAGACTGCAGGCAAGGAAAACCAACCACGACCTACTCTATTGTACTTCAATAAAGTGTTATTCTATTCTGTAGGGTTATAAGAGAGCCATAAATGGAACAAATTATGTCTGAATGTCTCCTATTACCTGTTTTCCGTTTCCTTGTTCATAAATGATGTCAGTCTTTCTCCAATCCCCCTTTTCTCTCTCCATGCTCTCTGTACCTACGGGAGGTGGCTGAGTAATAGTGTTTGGGTGGTCTGTCTCGGCAGGCGTTTCCCAGCTCAGTAATCTTCATGTAGTGTTCAGGGTCCGCGGTCCAGTAATACATCGTGGCTCTGTAAGAGGCCCATTGAGAGGAGAGCAAACAATGCAATCAGCAGCTCATCTTATTGCCAACAGAGCCCGCTCCTCTCACGGGAAAAACAGTGGCAGATCACAGGCGTCCTTTCAACTCCTCGCCAGTCCATCCACTCAAATTAGTGAAAAGATTGGTTTCATGCAAAGAGCTTAACTCTTGCTTATTTGGCAGCGGCTTGTGAAGGGAGCAGAGAGGGATAAAGAAAATCTACTGCAGTTGTAAAGCTAGACTGCGTCCAGTTCTCTAGTGGATCTGGAGGATGTGTCTTTGATGGGTCCTGTCAAGTACAGCCACACCTGGAGAGGGATAGCGTCTGTTTCCGTTTCTCACCGCGTCCGTTCCAACGCACCCGGCAAGACCAGTCAAGGACCGCAGTCACTGTTTAACAGGAACACTGTGACCCCGGTCTCAGATACCACCTTCATTTAAATGGACGGACGGGTGTGTTCAGGTGGCCAAAGGGATTTGGTAAACAGGACAATTGCGCCCCTCCGCACAAAATGACGATAGGAGCAGTTGGAGGAATGGATGGGAGAGACAAAGGGAAACCGGACAAATGGGTATGCGTATAGACCGGCGCCGTCAAATCAGTAGCCACATCTGACGGTTGTTGTTGTGTTGCCTGGCACCACGGCGTGCGGCTTCACAGCGATCGTCGGAAGAGTTGGCTCAACTTTCCTCATGTGACACACGGCTACACAGGGCTCGACAATTCGAGAGAAGATGGTTAACGCTCGCGTAGGTCCGGGATACGGCGCCGGCAGGCCAGCTGAAGACGGATATGAAGGGTGGTCATTCTGCATAAGTGGGTCTACATACTTGAGGCTTAAACGGTGGAGTTCTCTGATTAATGACGAAGGTGAGTCGATGGAACCCACAGAGCTGGGGGATTCAGTGCGTGCAACAGGGGTGGACAAGGCTGATGTCCTGGGGTTGGAGGGGAGAACAAAACCGCATTGCTATATTCGAGGCTTGTTTCCTTTGGTCCAAAGCCGCTGACTGAGTGCCACTTGTCAAGCCCACAAAATCAACTCAAGCTAAATCAATTCAAGCTAAATCAACTCAAGCTAAATCAACTCAAGCTAAATCATGTCTATCCAACAGAAGATGCACCAACAGACATCCTTCGAACAGTCTAGATAGAAGGAAAGGAAACACCACCAAACCCGTTTCACTGAATTACATGCATTAGGGTCGATCATGACATGTTTTCTGTGCATGAAATGAATCATATTGCACAGAAATCAGACGTTATTCACAAATTAATCTCCCCAGTGTGTTGTGCTTCCGAAAGGCAATCAATTATGTATAGCAGCACTCATTTCCTCCAAAATTCAACCACAACAAGGAATTTCAATACATTGTGCCACACTGTACAGTATATTGTAGATGAAACACGCCGTGCACATTTTTCATCCAAACCTACAATATCAACATTGAATCACCTGATCAAGTTAGTTTCCAAGAGCAAGTCAGCAAAACAAATTAGATACAAATTAGATTCTGAGGGAAACACTACTAGAACCCGCTAAGAACTCTCCGAGCTTTAAGAAGGCGTTGAGAGCAAATGGCAACGTGTCTCAAATGCCCATATTGGACAGTGTGAGTCAGCGATGTAGGCTTGAGTTGCACTCTGTACCTGACTTTCTGAAAGAGTGATATGGTTTCAGATGAGTGCCTCAGCCGGCTTCTCTTCTCTAATTAGTCCCTTTGGAATCCTCCACTCAGTGTGGGAAGATGTCTGACAGATTTAGTTCTGTTCCCGCTTCTAAACTCCCTTTTTCATTTCTCCATAAAGGGATGTACGGTTTAGCCAAATTTTAGAGGTGGCACAGGGCACTGGGGTGACATCACCGGCCTCCCAGGAAGCCAAGCAGCCAAACGGTCTTCCTGTGTGTGGAAGCTCCCACCCTCAGGGCTCTCTGAATGAACACGCTGGGCTTCACTACGATGAAGTCCCTGGACCACAAACTGTAGACATCTGCTACAGTATAGGCCAGGGAGGCTTGACATAATGGGGAAATGACTGGAAGAGGCTCATGCCTGGAAGATGGAAAGGAGAGCAGGAGTTCACGCTAAACCCCGGTGGTTTAGGTTTATGGTTCAGATACGACGGCCTGAAGATCTACAGGAGATGATGAAATGACAAGTCGATCTCCAGTTGGTCACTAATGGTATGACATGATTGAAGATTGTTTGGGAATAGCCTACTTAAGCACAGTGTGGCATTCAATCAAGGAAACAAAACAGAACATTCTGGATCTTAAATGCAATTAACACTGGAACATATGGCAAGACTGGCAGCAACACGCAGAGCAGAGTGGGTTTCTATTTATGGCATCACCCTACTTAGGTGACAGCCAAAGACTTAAGATCCCAAAGCATAACCTACGGTTGGGAATTTTAACGTTTTTATAAAAAGATGTTGATCTATTTAAGATTGATTTGAGATTATGCATAAAAGATTACATACCGACTCTTGATTCATTTTGTGAAAAAGTGAAGCTTACAACCAGTGAAGAACATCATAGGAAAACTTAATATAGGACTTGACCCAGGGGTCGCTTGCATAGGGCCAATAAGATACTGTTCATATTTTCGGAAACTGAACCGCTTAGAGAAATATTCTGAACTTTGACGTACAGTACGTACGTTTAAAGATGCAGTCTGGGTTTTTTTTTCAAACAACAAACTGTGCATCTACAAGTAGAATCGCTATCATACCTCACTCAGCCAAATTCCAAGTTTGATAGCGAGCATTTTGATGACATCGTATATTGGCACATCTATGACATAGCACTCAATTTTCAGGGACCCATTTTGGCTTAGTAGCCAAAGTGCATGGAAGAAGACACTGCCTGTTCTGTAAAAAAAAAAAAAAAAATCTATTCAATTCTGCAACCGCACGAAGGTATTTGTTTGCCAGTTAGAATGAGTGTAGAATAACTAAGCACTGTTGCCCTCAGTCTTGGTAGTATGAAATTCGAAAACATATTTGAGGTGAGGCTTGTGAGTCCTAGGCACTCATCCAGTGCTGTTTTGCGGAGCGTAGAGAACTCCTGCCATGCTCCTGCAGTTCTCTTTCTGAACCAACCAATCAATTAAAACTAGCCCCATTGTGCTTCCAGGGCAACAGCGACAGCCATTCTAAGAGCTATTAGTTTGCACTATTTAACAATGGCTCCAAGAGATCAGCTTAACAAATTGCTCTCCCCTCCACAGATAGAGATTCTCTTCTCCCTCTCCATCTCTCTCCTTCTCTCCCTCTCTCTCCTGACTAAGACCCCCCCCCCTCCTGATTTGCATACTTATTTCTGGTTCAATAACCCACCATAAACACACTCAGAGCGACTGGCAACCTTTATCTTGTCTAACGCTGACAACCACATTGGGTTTAGAAGTATGAAAAAAGAGCCCCCAACAGAATTGAGCGAACCCGGGATATACGTCAGAATCACACAGTTCACTCCTCACTGTCAGTCTGCAACATTAGTTCCGGTACAGGCCAATAAAGCCCTGTTGGCCCTGTTACAGGAGCTAACGTCTGAGAGGCTGACGAGTCTGAAAACATCTCGTCCCATGTATGGTACAGCGGAGGTCATCACAACGGTTTTTGAGCTCCAGTGCTCCAGTACTGGGTAGTCTACGGTTTTTGAGCTCCAGTACTGGGTAGTCTACGGTTTTTGAGCTCCAGTACTGGGTAGTCTACGGTTTTTGAGCTCCAGTACTGGGTAGTCTACGGTTTTTGAGCTCCAGTACTGGGTAGTCCGAACGGCAGCACACCTTGATAGGCCTTCTGGGTACTCCGCGTTGATACGGTCCACGCAAACACACACACTCTTGACTCGTCCACTGTCCTCCCAGCGTGTTCTGGGCCAATGCACTCAGTGTGCATATTGTGGAAAAGAGGTGTGGTGTGAGGGGTCAAGTCACTAATGTGTTGCTGCAGTATACACCCAAGATGGCGAGGCTGGCTGGACTACTCAGACGGCAAAACTGTATATACTTTTGTAACGTCAAAGGTTGTATATTTGCTGTGAAGAAATGCTTCCTACACAAGCAAAACAGCACTTTTCTTTTCGCCAGATGCCTTGATGTCATTGTATATATCATGGCCTTTGATGTTTTTTTCAACAGTCTTTTCACAGGTGCATTTAAATATTTTGAAGAAAGAATCAACTCCCTGCAATGGCATGCTTGCCTACTCTGAGTTAAATTGACAGTATTTCCCGTGTGGACTCAAGATTTTGCGAATACATTGCTGAGTAATTTGCATTTTAGAGGAATACACTTCCTAATAAGCTTTTCCTGTTGGTTCTTTATGCGGGGGACTTTCCGTCAAAGCAGTTTTCACTTCAAATATAGACTCACACATCAAATGACATTTTGGACTGTGGGTTCCATTCCCCTAAATGAATATTCAAAACCGTGAAGAGAATCTGACATAAATTGAATGCATGAGCTGGGCATAAGTTGTAATAAGATCAAAGTCATGCTAAGTGGATCTTCAGGCTTTATTTCCAAATTTCATCCAACAATGTGTCTGCTGAAGCAGAAAATTATGCTGCTGCTTTAAAGCAATTTAAGTCACTCTAGAATAAACACAATAAACTCTGATGCTTGCACTCATATGATTAAACTCCAAAACGACTGAGTGCCCCTGCCCAGATCTGAATTACCGGGATATTGAGAACATAGAAAGTAACTGAATGTGGGGCTGATCCAGCCACGCCCAGCAGCAGCCACTTAAACCTTACGCCTATCTCCAACATCTCCCCTTCAATGATCCTCAATGATTTACTGGCATAATATTGGAACTCTGGGCCACTTGATGTAGAATGAAGGCCCTTGTTTCAGTGCCAGACCAAGCTGGCAGTCACAAAGCAACGGGAGGACGTTGGTTATGCCGACCCCAATACCAGCTCTAAATGAAATGTTGCATGAAGCAAGCTTTCATCTCTCTCAGAGGAATGACAGAATCTTGATAGTCCTTCTCCTGTAGAAAGCACTTTTTACAGAATCCCGCAGTGAAGCCCTACATTGAGACTTAAATGGGTCAATTTAAAACTTGAAAGTATTCAAGCTTTTGACGAAACTTTTCAAACCGACATAACATTAACGTGATAAGAGCGGGGGGGGGGTGTTGGTTATGAGCCCCAATTTCTGATGTAGAATAAAATGCACAAGCTGAAATGCATATAGGTAATTTCTTATTTTACCCGCTTCACACTGTGCTGCACACCATAATAGCATATAGTTCAGAGGTTGCTAAAATGGCACTAGAATAACATGAACAACATTTCTCCAGAGGCCACTTTGCCTAAATTAGTCACTGGAATGAAATTCTTACACCTTCTAACTTGGTCATCAACCTCAGCTTAGATTATGGTCTCTGGAAATTTCAAAGACATTATAACACTTCTCTTATCGTAGCAGCCCCGAATTTGGCTGATAAATACTTTGTTAAAGGAAAAACAACTTGAAAAGAGACGGATGGGAGCATCTGCTAAATTGCAAAAGAAATGGGATTGTAATTGGAGACATGGCTCCCAGTGTGTCACCATAGGCCTACAGGTCGCACGCAGTCATGATGCTTGTGACGCACAACCGCCTTCTGCGAAAACAAATTAGACTTTCTAATAATAAACCTTTAAATAGTGCTGAGCACCTCTTTGCCATTGCTTTGAGTGCGAGAGAGGCTAGACTCATGAATATGAGTGCCGTGCTATCCGAAATCAACAGAAAGGACCTCATCAGTGACCCCCTGGCAGCTACTGTGAGAGTGCCTCCTCTGACCACCTGATTGAACCGAGGCCAACGCTCGGAGAACCGTACAACAATATGCTCCAGCACCTAAATACCTACTAATACCTTCCAGTGACTGAGGTTCATTCCTGATGAATAATTTACAGTGAGGCAGGCTGGGTTTTCATTCCATTTGCTCCACCAGAAGTAGCTTTGCATGCACTCATGTATTATTGAGCAAAGGCCACTTGTGGGAACAAGCAAAGAGAAATGGCCAGAAGAAGAAAAAAAATATGGAGGCCCCCAATTGAACAGGCATGAGAATACAGACACACCGAGGATGAGCAGGATAATCCGGACATGGTAAAACAAAGTCAGCCCTAGCCAGTCGCGCATGAGCTGGTCGATGTCAAAACAGAGACAAAGGGAAAAACAGCACGGTTGAGGAGGAAGCCTCAAAAGCAACAACAATGTGCATCCAAGCAAAGGCAAAAGGCCACATTTGGCGGTGCTACCCGCCATGCAGATATTACCCAATTGCCAGTCCGGAATGATAAAGAGCATGGTTTTAGAGATGGGGGCGTTCCCATGTACAATGTGTAGGGCTTTCAGTGACAGTAATGCTACTCAAACACAACAGCGTTGCGGGTGGTAACCTCTTCACGCACTGGTTGCTGTTCGACATCAGCTGACAGAATAAACAAAAAGAAGCTTTTTTCAGGTTCATGCGGATAAGAAGTCAACAATTATAGGGGCTTAACAAGTCAACCATGTTGCTCAACATTTAGCACCGTTGTTGTTTAGTTTAATAATTTAAGATAATATCCATTTGGTAGGTAGTTAATTGAGGTGTTTACAACACTAACCCCTGTGAAAGCAGCTTGACAATAATTGGGTTTCTGTTAATTGAGTTGCCTGACATGTTTGGACAAGAAAAATCTCAGAGCAATTTTGAGGTTTAATTTGAATCATTACCAGCCTGTTTTTACCAAGAAAAGGGACACAATGGGGATCTGGCTGCATTGAGTAAAGCTTGCCGTTTAACCACCGCAGACTTTAGATCCCTCAAGGCCTGGGTCAGGTCAACTTAACCAAAACCCTAAAGGTTGGCAAAAGTGGAATATCATTCATGGATTTCACAAAAAGTATTTTTAAAGCACCAGACGAAAGAAAATGTGTTGCCAAGACAACAATACCGGAGCAATGAGATTGAAACCCACTAATTACAGTAGATATGAGAGAACATCAGTTGGATAGCTAGCGGGTGTTTCCTCCTCACAGGTCGGGGGAATATGGCTGCACTCTAAGGTTGTTGTTTTGCGCAGTCGATCTGCAGTGAGCCGCTGTACATCTAGCTGCAGCCGTTTTGTCAGGGCCCGGTGCAGTCTGGGAAAAGAGAGAGCAGCGAAGCAGAGGCGAAAACGCTAAAATAATATTTTTTTAAACCCAAAGCCAGTTTCATTTTTTGACAGGCCTGCTTAATTCCCTTTTAAAGTCCCTTGAAGAGAATTTGTTCTGTGCTGTGTGTGCCTTTGTGTATTTCCTGCAGGGAGTCTTCTGTTGTTTGTGTTTTCAGGGCACGCTTCAGCCTATTTATACGAGCTAATTTAAAGTATAAATGAGGGCACGTTTTTTGGTGAGTGTGCACACAATTTCAAGTGGGAATAGAGTTGACTGTTTATTCATTGCGCCTATAGCCGGGCAAGCGAGAATACAGGCTCTCCCTCAACTCCTCAAGGAAATGCCACTTGAATATAATCACAGAAAATCTACTGAGCTCATATGAGAAAATCCATAAGTTATATATACTAAAGAAGTATTTACAGCAGGTGCATTGAATAAGAATGTATTTTGATTATACAAATACACAGCCTTTACTACTCAGAAAAGAACACGCAGTTTCAAGCCACATTATGCAATCGGGTCCCAACAACTGAGATGGCAATAGCACACAACAAATTGAGTCTTCATCCATCAGTTGAAAGGAATGTCGCAAAATATACATTTAACGCTCTCCTTCCCAGCAGCAAGTCCTTGTATATACAGCTCAGATCAAGAACAAATCTGCTAGCCAGCCAAGCATGGCCACTGCTGGGATTGTGTGCTGGCGCTGCAGAATAAGAATGACAAGTTGAGGAGGCAATGACTGCTGTTGCGTAACTGGCACTTCTGCTGCTCTCCTATCTACAGTGTTCGTGAGTTTAGTGAGATATATTTAATCAACAAAAAATATATATATATTTGAGTGGGTTTATCTTCTGCATGTTCAACACTTTGGAAGAACTTTCACAATGTATCTGCGTGTGTGTGTCATTACTGCGTGTGTGTGTGTCGGGGGTGGGGGGTGTACTGATGTTGAAATTGATGTCGGAATGCTACGCTAGGCTATGCTCAGGTACAGCAAACTGCACCACATAGGCCAAACTGCGAGACAGAAAGGGGAAAAGAGAGGACAAGGGAAAGCCATGACATCCTGGAAGTCCTACTCCTACCGTCCACATAATTGCCAGTTAGTACCTTGCAGGTGACCTGGGGCTCACTGTCATCCCCCAGTTCTAATGAGCACTTCACTGAGCATGTCCCCACGTCTGCATTATCAGACCTAAGGCAGACACTACAGCGACAAGACGAGAGGCTGCCCACATGGTCTTTCTGTGTGTCTGTCCTATATAGTATCCATTCAAACGCTGTCTCTCTCTTTCTCTGTCTGTTTTTGTCTTTTTCTCCATCTCTGTTTCTCTTTCGGTCTCTTTCTCTATCTTCTCTCTCTCTCTGTCTCTCTTTGTTTTAAACTCTCTCTCATTGTCTTTCTTCACATGATATCCATATACCTCTGGCTCTCCAGCAGCTCTGAAGATATTCCTTGCAGCTTATCTTCCGTCTTCTCCTCGCCTCTCAGGGGGATTGATTAATTCCAAGCTTCAAGCGAGGTGTTTTTAATTACAGTGTCAAATGACCTGTTAACGGACACAATGAAATCCATTACATAATCCACATGGTATTTGTGGGCCCCCTATTTCTCCCTAGTGTCCAGTGGCTATAGTGTCAGGTAAGATTACTGCAATATGAACCGAGACATAGAGTAACACTCAATGAACCGCCACCATTCCCTCTTTCCCTCTCTCTCTTGCACTATACTGTAGCCTTTGCTCTCTCTGTCTTCATATAATGCCTGATGAGAGAACCATCTAGAATAAGCTACTGACACTGCATCTTTTTTTAAAAGACACGATAAATCATAAAAAACTAGTAAAATGAGTAGGAAATCAATGTTACCACGGCTTAGACATGGAAAAGGCCTGTGATAAAACTCTTTCTACTTCAGTGCGTGTAAGGGGTGTATTAATTCAGCCAAACATCAGGATTTACTTACAAAATATTAGACCAAACTATTTTTTATTGCACAAATGCAGATAGATCCAGGGTCAAAAGTGATCATCCACTAAACGTGGAGAGATTTGGGCGCTGGCTGGCACAGTACTAACTTCACAGGCCTTGTAATTAGGCGGACACAGGTTTCTATCCATTACAAGCCTATTTAGCAATAAAACGTCCGTAGCAAGAATTTCCGCCATTTAGTTTTACAGCTTAACTATGAATGGATCATACAACCCAGTTTCCAAAAAAGTTGGGACACTGTGTGAAATGCAAAAAAAACTGAATGCAGTAATGTGCAAATAATTTATCCCTATATTTAATTGAAAATAGTACAAAGACAACATATCAAATGATGAAACTGAGAAATTTTATTGTTTTTGGAAAAATACATGCCGATTTTGAATTTGATGCCAGCAACATGTTTCAAAAAAATTAGGGACAGGGGCATGTTTACCACTGTGTTGCATCACCTCTTATTTTAACAATACTCTGTGTTTGGGAACTGAGGAGACCAGTTGCTGTAGTTTTAAAAGTGAAATGTATTACCATTCTTGCTTGATATAGGATCTCAGCTGCTCAACAATTCAGGGTCTCCTTTGATGCATTTTTTGTTTCATAATGCACCAAATGTTTTAATGGGTGACAGGTCTGGACTGCAGGCAGGACAGTTTAGCCCCTGGACTCGTTTACTACTGATCCATGCTGTTGTAATACATTCAGAATGTGGTTTGGACTTCCATGATTGCCAAAAATAATTTCAAATTTTGATTCATCAGACCACAGGACAGTTTTCCACTTCGCCTCAGTCCATCTTAAATGAGCTCGAGCACAGAGAAGGCAGCAGCGTTTCTGGATCTTGTATATATATGGTTTGTGGATGCATTTGTGGATGCAGCAACATACTGTGTTCACAGACAATGGTTTTTGGAAGCGTTCCTGAGCCCATACAGTAATTTCCACAACAGAATCATGTATGTTTTTAATGCAGTACCGCCTGAGGGCCCAAAGATCACGCCCAACCAATATTGGTTTTCGGCCTTGTGCCTTGCATACAGAGATTTCTCTGGATTCTCTGAATTTTTTTATGATGTTATTTACCATAGACGATGAGATCCCCAAACTCTTTGCAATTTTTACATTGAGTAATGTTATTCTTAAATTGTTGTACTTTTTACCTGTGCAGTCTTTCACAGAGTGGTGAACCCCTCCCCATGTTTACTTCTGAAAGACTCACTCTGGGATCCTCTTGTTATAACCAATCATGTAACTGACCTGTTGCCAATCAACATAATTAGTTGTGAGATGTTCCACCAGGTTGTCTGTGTACTATTTTCTATTAAATATAGAGCTTAAATTATTTGCACATCATTGCGTTCAGTTTTTCTTTACATTTTACACAGCGTCCCAACTTTTTGGGAAACGGGGTTGTAATTGTAAGCAACCACATGAACTATTTAAGCTTTACATAAAGTACCAAGTGTAGTGCGCCATCAGCAACATTTCATGCTGGATATGAAGTGAGCTGATGGTACGTTCTAAACTAACCATGCACAGCAGTGGCAGCAGGCTATATGTTCTGTAGCCTACTTGTAAGTAAAGTAATGACAGATGCATTTTTAGAAGCCCGGTGTGACATCATTTCTTCTCAAACCTCTCCACTAGTGAGACCTTGTCCTCATGTTTCTATTTATATCATTTTGTTTACAGGCTTGATGGTTTTTCAAAGTTAGTTTGAGTTTAAAATGAAACTGCTAACAATGAGGTCTGATTACTACAGTTAGATTCAAGCTACAGTAGCAAGTGGCACATGGAAATTCTCTCACAGACTCAAGTGCCATTGGCTCTGTTACCAAGGCAACCTCCTGCACGTAAAAGGGCATCTGGACATTTGTCTCATCTGTGATTTTGGTTACAAACTCAGATCACAGAAATGTAAAGGAGCTTATTGTATGATTTCCATCATACAAAAGCTGGAAAATACTTATTTTTTTCAATGGTTATTGAGAAATGGAGTGCTTACAAAATAGTTTGTTACTGTTAGCTTATTGACGCAGTAGATTAAGTCTCTGTGTTTTTCACATAATTTGGTCCTTGTGATTATTTTAAAACACAGACAACCAAATGCAGATGGGAGGGGAGTGTCCTGGGCCCCCAGATGATAGTACACAAAAGAAAACCCTACCAATCCAAAGACATTCGGTTAAAGCTATGGAAAAAACTCAAATAAGTACAGCTATCATCAAGGAAAAAATCAATACATCACAGGTTTTCATGTCATTGACACAAATTGTTTAATAGAAATGTGCGACATGCAAAGCAAAAATGCCTTTTTTGTGTGCAGCACACATTTTTATCAGATATGCCCCAACGGAAGAAATTAATGTAATCAATATTGTACAAGGGTTAAGGTTTAAGTTAATGTTCAAGGAAAGGATTCATCTTAGGATTTAAAGTAAGAACAGGGTCTAATATTCTTGCTAGCTCTGCCCTATTCCTGGTTTAAATGCAAGTTAAGTCAAATAATCACATGCCTTCCTTCCAATGCCTGAAGAAAATCATGTCCTGTACATGATAAAAGGCCTTTTTTGTGTGCATGACACACATTTCTAATAAACAAATTTGTGTCTATTTAATTAAAAACTGTGATAGTGTGTTGAGGAAAACACAGGCTGATAAGGACCTGAAAAGCAAGCTAAGATGGATATATTTCTCCACGACAGGTAATCCATTCATCCATTTATTAATACTTAGCATGCTACCTATCAATCACTCTGTCCTACCTCACTATCCTATGACACATACTTGTGCTGGTCATATAATTAGAATATCATCAAAAAGTTGATTTATTTCAGTAATTCCATTCAAAAAGCCTGAAACCTGTATAATGTATACATTCATTCCACACAGACTGATATATTTCAAGTGTTTATTCCTTTTAATTTTGATGATTATAACTGACAACTAATGAAAACCCCAAATTCAGTATCTCAGAAAATTAGAATATTGTGAAAAGGTTCAATATTGAAGACACCTGGCGCCACACTCTAATCAGCTAATTAACTCAAAACACCT